>VMDO01017282.1:0-15984 GCA_007922755.1 Pedetes capensis | reverse complement strand
TCTTCTTTCTTTCTTTTCCTTTTTATTTTTCTCTTTTTCTTCCCTATTTTTCTTTCTTTCTTCTTTTACTCCCTCCCTTTTTATATTCTCTTTTTCTATTTCTTAAGCTTTATGTGTCGTTGTTTTAATCATGTATCCCTGAAATCTTAACATTAATTTTGACAGTAATTTCTGTTAGCCTCTGTCGTCTACCTCCTCTTTCCTGCTCTTCTATCACCAGATCCCCCCCTTTCTCATCCTACAGAAGAGAAGCAAAATCTATCGCCTCCTTAACCCTTACCCCCTTGGAGTTGGGCTGGTAGACTAAAGTGTCAACCACTCAGACCAAATAGCCAAGAACATACCCAGCACATAAGCTCTAATAAGCGCCAGAGATTCAGCACCAATTTCAAAGGAATAACAGAGGAAGAAATTCTGAATAATCAGGAGAGACAAATTCTATTTCCCGGACCACATTATGGGCAAATCAATTAAACACACAAAAACCACAAAGAGGCCGGATGGAGCTGAAGGCTCCACAGATCATATCCCCAACAAATAACTCCAAGGACTCACAAATCTTAGAGATCTCTGATTTGGAGTTCAGAGTCATGGTTATAAGCATGCTAAGAAAAATAAAGACAAATACTACAATTACACTGGAGATAATTGAAAGAAAGAATTCTAATTTGGAAGCTGTTCTGTCATCCCAGTTAGAAATGATTAAGAAAAATCAAGCCACTTTGCTTGATACTCAATCCAAATTATCAGAATTGAACATGGCTAAAGAATCCTTCTTTTCAAGACTGGATGAATCAGAGCAAAGGATCTCTGAGGCAGAAGATGACATAAACGAGCTGAAACACAAGCAATTAGAAATGGAGTCAATGATAGAAGTTTTAAAAAAAGATTTCCAAGAGAACTCAGATAGAGTGACAAAAAGAAATATAAGAATTATGGGTATTCATGAATGAGAAGAAAGAATCACTGGAGGCCTTCACAACCTAGTAAATGATATCCTCAAGGAAAATTTCCCAAAGATAGCACAGGAATTGATATATACACCACTGAGACTTTCAGGACTCCTTTGAAGCTTGACTTAAATAGATCATGCTCGAGACATGTAATTGCTTGTATGCTATCATTAGAGACCAGAGACGCCATTCTACAAGCAGTAAGACAGAAGCCCCTTATTACTTATAACAAACAGCCAATAAAAATGACTGCAGACTTTTCCATATCAACATTGAAAACTAGAAAGGAATGGGCACAGGTCACTTAAATATTAAGAAAAAACAATCTACAGCCTAGACTAATATATCCAGCAAAATTATCTTTGATAATAGATGAGAAATATAAGACATTTAATGACATTGAAGCTTTTAAATGATATGTAACCACCAAACCAGCACTGGAGAGGATAATAAATCAATTACCACATCCAGGAGAGTTAAGACAACCCTACAAAGGAAATCAAAGAACTGGTTAACTGAGATGAGTGCAACACAAGAAAGGTCCAAAGCAAACATGAACCATAAATCAGTAACAGGTAATGATTGGATAAATAACAATAAATGCTCCTCAATAATCTCTATCAATGTAAATGGTCTTAACTCACCAATTAAGAGACAGAGGTTGGCTACTTGGATGAAAAAACACAAACCATCAATATGTGGTATTCAAGAAACTCACCTAACACACAAAGACTGGAATAAACTGAGAGTTAAGGGCTGGAAAAATGTATACCTAGCAGGGGGTGAACAAAAGAAAGCAGATGTTGCAATTTTAATTTCAGATAGATTAAATTTCACTCCAAAACTAATTAGAAGAGATAAGGATGGTCACTACATTTTAATACAAGGAACAATCGATTAAGAATCAATAATGCTCCTTAATATCTATGCCCCAAACATAGGAGCTCCTAGCTTTATAAGACAAACCTTATGGAATATAAAGAACTTTATTGGACCAGAATCAATAATAATGGGGGACTTCAATACCACACTTGTGTCAAGAGATAGGTCATCAAAACAAAAAATCAACAGAGAAACGTCAAATCTAATCTCTACCCTAAACCAGCTGGATCTTACATATATATACAGAATATTTCATCCACATGATGAGGAATACACATTCTTCTCAGCTCGACATGGTACGTTTTCTAAAATAGATCATATGCTAGTCCATAAGAACTCGCTCAACAAATACAGGAAAATAGAAATTATTCCATGTTCCTTATCAGATCATAATGGGATAAAATTGGACCTTAAGAACATGAAAAATTCCAGAAACTTTACAAAATCATGGAGACTGAATAATTCACTACTGAATGACCCATGGATTGTTGATGAAATCAAATTGGAATTTAAAAAATTCCTACAGTCAAATGATGATGAAAACACATCATACCAAAACATATAGGATATAGCAAAGGCAGTTTTAAGAGGGAAGCTTATAGCTTTCAGTGCCTTCATCAATAAAATAAAGATGTGCCAAACAAATGACCTACTGACACAGTTTAAGACACTAGAAACCCAACAAAAAACATCCCTAAATGGAACAGAGAGAGGGAAATTACAAAAATAAAGGGAGAAATATCCCGATTAGAATTTAAAGAGATAATTCAAAAAATTAATAAGACAAAGAGCTGGTTCTTTGAAAAGTTTAATAAAATAGACACCCCTCTGGCTAACCTCATCAAAAAGAAAAAGGAAAAATCTAACATAGTATGGATTATGAAAGACAACGGATCCATAACCACCAACTCCAACAAAATACAGAAAATTGTCAGAGATTACTATGAGAGTCTGTACTCCAAAAAATATGAAAATGCAGATGAAATGGACAAATTTATTAACACGTATGACCTACCAAAACTAACCCCAGAAGACATAACTGACTTAAAGAAGCCCATTACCTATACAGAAATAGAAAAAGTAATTAAAAGTCTCCCAACAAAGAAGAGCCCAGGTCCTGATGGATTCACGGCAGAGTTTTACCAAACTTTTAAAGAAGATAAAATACCTGTCTTCCTCAAATTATTCCAAAGAACAGAAAAGGTGGGAACACTCCCAAATACATTCTATTCAGCTACCATCACCCTGATACCCTAAACCAGGAAAAGATTCATCTAAGATAGAGAATTATAGACCCATCTCCCTTATGAATGCAAAAATATTCAATAAAATTCTGGCAAACAGAATACAGCAGCATATGAAAAAGATTATTCACCATGACCAAGTGGGATTTATACCACAGATGTAAAGCTGGTTTAACATACAGAAATCAATTAATGTAATCAAACATATCAAGAAACTGAGAAATAAAAACCACATGATCATCTCAATTGATGCTGGAAAGGCCTTCAGTAAAGTGCAACACCTTTTCATGATAAAAACACTGGAGTAGATAGGTATAACAGGCAAATACCTTAATTTCATAAAAGCCATGTATGACAAACCTACAGCCAACATTATATTAAACGGAGAAAAACTAAAAACATTTCCTCTTAGATCTGGAACAAGACAAGGATGTCCTCTCTCTCCTATTCTATTCAACATAGTAATTGAAATCCTGGCCAGGGCAATCAGACAAGAGAAAGAAATCAAAGGGATACAGATTGGCAAGGAAGAGTTCAAATTATCATTATTTGCAGATGATATGGTTTTATACTTGAAATACCCCAAAACCTCAACAAGAAAACTTCTGGATCTAATTAACTCCTTCAGCAAAGTTGCAGGCTACAAAATTAACACACAAAAATCAATAGCTTTTCTTTATACCAACTCCAAACAAGAAGAGAAGGAAATTTCAGGAAAGATACCATTCATGATAGTCCACCAGAAAATTAAGTACCTTGGAATCAATCTAACCAAAGACCCTTCAGGTCTCTACAAGGAAAATTTCAAAACATTAAAGAAAGAAATAGCAGAGGACACTAAAAAATGGAAAGACCTCCCCTGCTCCTGGATAGGTAGAATTAACATTGTAAAAATGGCTATCCTACCAAAAGCAATCTATAGATTTAATGCAATACCCATTAAAATTCCACTGACTGACTTTACAGAAATAGAAAAAATGGTCCAAAAATTCATATCGAACCACAAAAGACCACGTATAGCCAAAACACTTTTAAGCTGCAAATCTACTGCAGGTGGAATCACATTCCCTGGCTTCACACTATACTACAGGGCAGTGGTTGCAAAAACATCTTGATACTTGCACAAAAATAGGCCCAAAGACATCTGGAAGAGAATAGAAGACCCAGAAATACCTCAACACACCTATAGCCACCTGATTTTCGACAAAGGAGCAAAGCAAGTAAACTGGAAAAAGGACAGCCTCTTCAACAAATGGTGCTGGGCAACATGGTCATCCACATGCAGAAAAATGAAAGTGGATCCGCATCTCTCAATATACATGAGAGTTAACTCAAAATGGATAAAAGATCTCAACATAAATCCAGAAACTTTAAAACTTGTAGAAGGCAAGATAGGCAATACACTCTATCATATAGGCATAGGAAAGTTTTTCCTTAATAGGACTCCAATTGCTCAAGAAATTGCAACAAGAATAGATAAATGGGATCACATGAAATTAAAAAGCTTCTGAACAGCAAAAGAATCAATTAACAGAGTGAAGGAAACCCTCATGGAATGGGAAAAAATCTTCGCATTTTATACATCAGACAAAGGTCTAATTACTAGAATTTATAAAGAACTCAAGAAAAAAACTCCCTCAACACCAAACAACCCAATACACAAATGGGCAAAGGAACTGAGTAGACAGTTCTCAAATGAAGAGGTCCATAAAGCCATGAAACACATGAAAAAGTACTCAACTTCCCTAGCCATTGTTGTTGTTGTTGTTAGGTGCCCTCAAGTCGGTATCCAACTCATAGCGACCCTGTGTACAGCAGGGGAAACACTGTTGTCAGTGCTTCTGATGTTCATAGGGTTTTCAATGGCAGATTGATTTTTGGGAGGCGGTTGGCATGTCCTTCTCCGAAGCCTACAGCATCTGGTGTTCCCAGGTGGTCTCCTATCCAGGGACTGACCAGGCCCGACCCTGCTTAGCTTCTGAGATCTGATGGGATCGGATGCCACAGGGCTACAGCTGCAGGCTCCCTAGCCATTAGGGAAATGCAAATCAAAACAATGCTGAGATTTCACCTTACACCAGTAAGAATGGCCAAGATCCATAAAACAAAAAACCAAATGCTGGCGAGGTTGCGGGGAAAAGGGAACACTCTTACATTGTTGGTGGAGCTGTAAATTGGTGCAACCACTGTGGAAATCAATATGGAGGTACCTCAAAAAGCTAAAAATAGATCCACCATATGACCCAGCTATAACACTATTGGGAATTTACCCAAAGGGAGATGGGTCATCATACCACAGAGACACCTGCATCTCCATGTTCAATGCAGCGCTTTTCACAATAGCAAGGACATAGAATCACCCAAAGTGCCCTTCAACAGAAGAATGGATAAAAAAAACGATGGTATATATACACAATGGAATACTACTCAGCAATCAAGAAAAATGAAATAAGGTCATTGTCAGCAAAATGGATGGATTTAGAGAAAATTGTTTTGAGTGAATGAATAGGAGCTCAGAAAGAGAAACAACACATGTTCTCACTCATATGAGGGAGCCGATTCAAAATTACAAGAAGGAAAAATCCTATTCAAAGGTCAGATCATAATAAAAGGGGGGGGGCAGATAAGAATCATGTCAATATAAATGGACTAGAAATCGCATGTAATCGTTCTAACAAGATAAAAACAAAGACCACCACAGGAAAAGTTTCTATCTTAAACAGAACTGGAACCCAAGGACATATAGAAAAATACTACTAAGTAAAAGATAGAGAAGACATTGATGGGAAACTTAAATGGGAAAGGTGGGAAGGGGGAAGCAGAGGGGAGGGTAAGTGGCAACTATATGAATAATGTTTATCAAAATGCATATATGGAAATGTCACAATGAAAAGCATATCCAAATGAAACACATTAAGATGTACATTAAAAATTTCTAATTAAAATTACCTCATAGTAATAAGCATGCATGCTTATCTGTATATGGGAATTTTTTAGTATATTTTCACTGCTACATTCAAGACTGCGTTTGTGTCCATGTAACTTACAGAGAAGTAGCTTCATTTGTATTAAAAAAATCATAATATTTTCAAATACATCTGAGGATGTTCATATAAAATTTTGATATATATTATTTTATGCCTTATGAGTTATCACTTTTCAGATATGTTTGTTACTTGATTGAAATGTATAAGATTTTACTGTGTAGCAAATAACCTAAGCAAATAACATCACTTAATAAAATAAAGATAATCTCTTGGAAATGTATGTTTATTCAATATGACATATTAATCTGAGCATAGACTGGTTTTCTGTGACTGTCCCTGGAGTGCTCATATTTTAAACAACTTCTCTGCACCTAGACATAGGATCTTTGATGATACAAACTAGTCATTTAGGAAAATATGCATTGTCAAAATATCATATTGATTTTAACTGCTTGAAGTTTTCATTTAACAGTGGCACTCATTGGGATTATTGCATTTACAGGTAGCTTATGATATGTGGTTGAATTCCTTTGAGTTCTATAAAATAAATAACCTGTTTCCACATGGTTGACACTTAAAACATTTCAACACACATCATTTCATTTTAGTCCTCAGGAAGAAATCCCTCTATGTTAACCAACTCAAAACTTGCATGTCTGTCAGTTTGCTGTACTGTGGGAGCTTGTATATTGCTGTGATGCTGAAAGATATGCCACTGGTATTTCACATACCAGCAAGATCACCCACTATGGACAGGTTTCAGCTAAGTTTTCAGACTAAGAAGACTAATAAGAAGGACATGGCAAACCCACTTCCGAAACAATTAGCCATTGAAAGCTCCATGAATAGAACAGAAATATTGTCAGATATAGTGCCAGAAAAAGAGCCCACTAGGTTGGCAGGCACTTAAATTATGACTATGGAAGAGTTGCCTCCTCAAAGTAGAATCTTCCTTAATGAGGAGAATTGAGTAAATCCCCAAGGACCTCTATTTGCTAATGTGGCACAATTCAAAATGAGGAGAAACAACTAAAAATTCCATTAATAATTGAAATGTGAAAAGTATGTAGTATGAATCTAGGAAAATTAGAAATTATCAAAAGAGAATGCATAAACATTGACACCCTATGCATCAGTGAACTAAAATAGTCTGGCATAGGACATTTGAATAAGATAACAATATGGACCACTATGCCGGGAACCACAGATTAAAGAGAAATGGGATTGACTTCATTATCAAAAAAGAAATCTCATGGTCTGTCCTGAAGTACAATGGTATCACTGGTAGAATAATACCCACACACCAACAATGAATTCCAGTTAATATGACTATTATTCAAATTTACACACCCACCACTAAGACCACAATGAAGTAAGGGAAGATATTTAGTATCTTGTGCAATCTGAAATAAATGGAGCATGCAATCAGGATGCACTGATAGTTACTGGTGACTGGAATATGAAAGTTGAAAATGAAGAAGGCGGCTCAGTAATTGGAAAATTATGACCTTGGTGACAGAACAATGCTGGAGATAGTATGATAGAATTTTGTCAGACCAATGATCTTCTCATTGCAAATGCATTTTTTCACACAAACATAAACTGGGATTATACACATGGAAGTCACCAAATGGAATATACAAGAACCAAATTGACTATATTTATGGAAAGAGATGATAGAAAAGCTAAATATCAAAGTCAGAAAAAACTAGGCCTGATTGTGGATCAGACTATCAATGGCTCATATGCAGGTTCAAACTGAAACTGAACAAAATTAGAACAAGTGTTGGAAAGCCAAGGTGTGACCTTGAGTATATCTGATCTGACTTCAGAGACCATCTCAAGAACAGGTTTGACGCATTAGACAATAATGATCATACACCAGACAACTTGTGGCATGACTTCAAATATATCATTCATGAGGAAAGCAAAAGATTACTAACAAAACAGGATAAAAAGAAAAGACCAAATTACATGTCAAAAGACTCTGAAACTTGCCTTTGAATGATGAGCAGCTAAAGTAAAAGGAAGACATGACAAAGCTAAAGAACTAAACAGAAGATTTCAAATGGCAGCTCAAGAAGACAAAACCAAATGTTATAATGACATGTGCAAAGAGCTAGAGATAGAAAACCAAAAGGGTAACTCCAGCAGCTCAGGATGTGGATGCAGGAGGATCACAAGTTGAAGACCAGAGGCAGTTTGTATAACTTAGTGAGATCCTGTCTCAAAAAGTAAAAAAAAAAAAAAAAAAAAAAAAAAAAAAAAAAAAAAAAAAAAAAAAAAAAAAAAAAAAAAAAAAAAAAAAAAAAAGAAAGAAAAAAAGAAAAAAAGAAAAGAAATGGGCTAGGGGTGAAGGTCAGTGGTCCAACACTTGCAAAGCATGTAAGCTTGATTCCCTGGGTTCAACCCCAAGTACTGAAAGGAAAAAAAAAAAAAAGGAAAGAAAACCAAAAGGGAAGAACATGCTGTGTTTTAATCAAGCTTAAGGAATTAAAGAAAAAATTCAAACTATGAATGGCAGTAGTGAAGGATTCCATAGGGAAAATATTAAATGATGCAGAAAACATCAAAGAATAGAAATAATACATAGTCATTATGCCAAAAAGAAATGGAGGGTGACCAATCATTTCAAGAGGTCACATATCATAAGGAACCAGTGGTACTGAAGGATGCAATGGAAACTGCCTTGAAGAAATTGGTGAAACAAAAGTCTCCAGAAATTGACAGAATACCAGTAGAAATATTTCAACACAGAGATGCAGCGCTGGAGATGCTAGCTTGTTGAAGGGATTTGGAAAACAGCTACCTGGCCAACTGGAAAAGATCTGTATTTGTGCCTATTCCCAAGAAAGGTGATCCAAACAATTGTGAAAATTATCGAATGATATTAATATCACATGCAAGAAATATTTTGCAAAAAAATCATTAAAAAGTCACTACAGCAGTATATATAAAAGAAATTGCTGGAAAATCAAGCCAGATCCAGAACAGGGTGTGGAACCAGGGATATCATTTTTGAAGTCAGATGTATATTATCCAAAACTAAAGAATGCCAGAAGATGTCTATGTATGTTTTATTGATTATGCAAAGGCATTTGACTGTGTGTATCATAATAAATTACGTATAACATTGCAAAGAATTTCAGAGCATTTAATTGTACGCATGAGCAATCTGTACATGGACCCGGTGGCAGTTATTTGAACCGAACAAGAAAAAACTGCCTGGTTTAAAGTCAAGAAAGGTGTATCAGGGGGTAACATTTTACTGTACCTATTCAACCTTAATGCTGAGCCAATAATCTAAGAAGTTGGACAGTTTGAGGACCATGGCCTCATGACTGGAGGAATTGCCACTGAAAACCTGCCTTATGCCAAGGATACAACTGTACTTGCTGAAAGTGAAAAGACGATCAAAGAAAACAGCCAAAAGTATGGATTGAGCCTCAACATCAACCAAACAAAAATTCTTACAAATGGGTCAGTACACAACTTTCTGATATATGGAGAAAAGATTGAAATTGTCCAAAATTTGGCTTTACTTAGTTCTATGATCAACACCGACAGAAGTAGCAGTCAAGAAGTCAAAAGGCATATTGCATTGGGAAAAACTGTTGCAAAAGTCCTCTTTAAAGTGTTGAAAAGTAAAGATGTCACATTGAAGACAAAGGTGTGAATAATTCATGCCATGGTATGTGGAATAAGGGAGATAGGAGAAGAATTAATGTTTTTGAATTACAGTGCTGGAAAGGAATATTGAATATATCATGTTGTTGTTAGGTGCCATCGAGTAGAGTCCAACTCATAGCGACCCTCATAGGGTTTTCAATGGCTTACTGTTTTGGGATTGCCTCGGGAGTGGATTGCCACGTACTTCTCCCATTTTGCAGTGCTGGGAATTGAATTTGGGACCACAGAGACTGCAGAGCAGCGCTCTACCAACTGAGCTAAATCCCAGCCCTGAATATATTATGCACCACAAAAGAACCAACAAATCTGTCCTAAGAGAAGTGTAACCAGATTGTTCCTTGGAAGCAAAGAGAGCTACACTGTGTTTTATGTATTATGTACATTTTGTCAATAGGGCCAGTCCCTGAAGAAGGACATCATGTTAGGGAGAGTGGCAGGTAGGGATAAAAGACCCTCTAGTGGATGGATTAACACAGTTTCTGCAACAATGAGGTTAAAAAAAGATAATGTGCCTTGTACAGAGTTGGGAATTATTTCATTCTCTTGTTAATAGGATTGCTATGAATTGGACCCAACTCCAGGTCACCTAACAACAACAAAACTTACTAAAATCTATAAATTCTCTCAATACAGTAGAAGCATCTTTATTGTACATGTAGAATGCTAGTAGTTACAGACTTTAAAAATTTCTGAATAGAGATAAGCAAGCTTTCAGTGGAGTTAGAAAATAGACACAACAAGGAAAAGGCCAACTCTTGCTGCACAGTATGGCATGCACACATAATATCAGTAACTGGGAATTCTGCAGCAAGACAATTGCAAAATCCAGGCCAGAAGCTGACTACACAATTTAGACAGACCTTGTCTAAAATTTAAAAATAAAGTGGATCAGGGAGTGCAGGTCAGTGGTAAAGTATTTGCCTATCATGCACAATGTCCTGTGTTCAAACCACTATTTTAAAGAATGAATGAATAAATAAATAAATATAAATAAATAAATAATAAAGCCAACTCTTGTATATTTCAGCCAGTGACTATTGGAGCCAGGACTGAAAAATCTTCAGAATTGAATGAAATTAAAGGAAAAAGGAGGAAGAAGAAGAAGAAGTGTAAGAAGGATGAAACAACAGAAAAAAAAAAGATGTGGTATGGATGCAGTTAGGTGCCATCAAGTCTGCTACCCTGTCAACCAGGCAAAACACCATTGTTAGTGCTTCTCTACTCTTCATAGGGTTTTCAATGGTGGATTGCTTTTTGGCAGTGAGTGTCCAGGTCCTCCTCCCAAGCCTAAAGCAGCTGGTGTTACCAGGTTTTCTCCCATCAAAGTACTAACCAAGCCTGACCCTGCTTAGCTTCTGAGATCTGATGGGATCCAACACCACAGTGGTATGCATGCAGGTGTCGTATAGATGTTGGTGTTGTTAGGTGCTATCTAGTTGGGATCTGACTCATAATGACCCTATGTACAACAAGTGAAACAGCGTTGCCAGTGTTTCTTTGCTATTCATAGGGCTTTTCAACTAGAGTGGGTTGCTTTTTTGGGGGGAGTGAGTTGCTCGTTCCTTTTCCCAGTGGTAGAGATGTTGTTGTTGTCATTTTTGTTAGGTGCCATCCAGGATGACTTATAGCAACCATATGTACAGCAGATGGAAACAACTCCTGATTCTGTGCCAGGCATACGATCTTATTTATGTGTAAGCTCATTGTTATAAGCAGATATTATGTCAATCCATCTGGTGAAAGGTTTTCCGTTTTATTTCTGACCTGCCCCTCTTCCAAACATGATGTCTTTCACCAGGCATTGATCTCTCCTGACAACATGTCTGAAATATGTAAGACTCAGTCTGGCCATTCTTGCTTCCAAGGAGCATTCTGGTTGCACTTCTTCCAGGATAGATCAGTTGGTTTTTTGGCAGTCCATGGTATATTCAATAGACATTTCCAGCACCATCATTCAAATGTATCAATTCTCTTCCTGTCTTTCTTGTTCAATGTCCAGCTTTCACAACCATATGATGCTACTGAAAACACCATTGCATAAGTGAGGCACACCTTCTTCTTCAATACAACATCTTTACATTTCAACACTCTAAAGAGATCTTTTGCCACAGCTTTTCCTAGAGCAATGCATCTTTTGATTTCTTGACTGCTGCTTCCATTGATGTTGATTATAGAGCCAAGCAAAGCAAGATCATAGACAACCTCAATCTTTCCTCCATTTATTGTTAAGTTGCATACTCACCCATTAGTAAGGATTTTTGTTTTGTTGATGTTTAGTTGCAACCCATACTGAAGGCTGTGATCTTTGATCTTCATCAGTAAATGTTTTAAATCCTCTTCACTTTCAACAAGCAGAGTTGTGTCATCTGCATAACTCAGATTGTTAATGACTCTTCCTCCAATCCTATTTCCACATTCTTCCCCATAAAGTCCAGCTTCTTAAATTATTTGCTCAGCATATAAACTGAAGACATATGGTGAATACACACAGCCCTGATGCACACCTGTCTCAACTTTAAACCAGGCCATGTTTCCTTGTTCTACTTGAACTACTGCCTCCTGATTCATGTACATATTCCTCATGAGTACAATTAGGTGCTGTGGTATTACCATTTTCGAAGCATATCCATAATTTGTTATGATCCACACAGTCAAATGCCTTTGCATAGTCAATAAAACATAGATAGACATCTTTCTGATATTCTGTACTTTCAACTAATGTGGAACTGACATCAGCAATGATGTCCCTGGTTCCCTGCCCTATTCTGAATCCTGCTTGGTTTTCCAGTAAATCCCTGTCCACATACTGCTGCAGTTTCTTTTGAAAGATCTTTAGTAAAATTTTCCTTGTGTGTCATATTAATGATATTAGCCAATAGTTTCCACATTCAGTAGGATGCACTTTTTTTGGGAATAGGCACAAATATGGATCTCTTCCAATCAGTTGGCCATGTAGCTGTTTTCCAGATTTGTTGGAATAAACATGTTAACACCTCCAGTGCTACATCTGTTTGTTGAAATATCTCTATTGGTATCTCATCAATTCCTGGAGCCTTGTGTTTCCCCAGTTCTTTCATGGTAGCTTCCATTTCATCCTTCAATACCATTGGTTCCTCTTCTTATGCAACCTCTTGAAATGGGTGGTCATCTACCAATACTTTTTTGTATAACAACTCTGTGTAGTCCTAACATTTCTTTTGTTGATTCCTGCATAATTTAATATTTTCCCTCTAGAATCTTTCAATATTGCCACTCAAGGCTTGAATTTTTTCTTCACTTCCTTAAGCTTGAGAAACAGCGTGTGTTCTTCCCTTTTGGTTTTTTGTCTCCAGCTCTTTGCACATGTCATTGTAATATTTGTTTTTGTCTTCTTGAGCTGCCTTTTGAAATCTTCTGTTTAGATACTTAACTTCATCATGTCTTCCTTTTACTTTAGCTGCTCTACTGTTGGAATTCCCAGGGTGATAGAGAGTACCATAAATATGGCCAGTTCCAGGAGCTCATCTATCCCATATGGATGACTGACCCCTCTCCTCCAGGTTGAATGACCCTTAACCTATATCCATGTCATTTGTTCCCATTGAATCCTATGGGGCAAGGTAGCAATGGGTCACCCTCACCATACATCCAGGTATCTCACTCTTCTCCTCTCCATTCAAAATGGGCCAAGATGACACCCAGGATATGGGAGCATCTAAACCCCACTTAGTGGCCCGATTGTTCATTTCTGATCCAACCCTGTTTCTCTGATTGTCTGGCTATCCGGCCATATAAACTCTGGTGCTCAGAGTTCAGCAGCCATTCTGAACACCTTCCATGAGAATCTCACTGGGTCCTTGTGGTTGCTTAAAGGCCTAAGGTCAATTTACTCATCTGCCTAGCCTAGCCTTCAGCCTTCCTCAGACCTGCCTACATCATACTTCAACCCACCTGACACCTCTATCTGACCTCGACCTCTACATTGCCTGATATCCTACACAGACTGACAGCTTGGAGAAGCAAGACTCTGAAGGGCAAGCCTCAGAAAGTCAAGCACAGGGACCCTGAAGTGGTGAGACCTGTGAGCTGGAAGAACAACACTGGGGATTCTTTGAAGCAGTGGAAGAGATAGCAGCTGAACATGTCTGTTCTCCATCTCCCCTTACCCCTCTCCCTAATCCTCCATTCCTTTTCCCTCCTTTGTGAATAAACTCATGTCTTTTTATCCTGTGAATGATGCTCCTCTGTTCTCTGGCCACAGCCTTGCTACCAGGTGCAGTGTTGGGGAACCCACCGCTTGCTTTCACCCGCAACATAGAGAGAAGCCCCAGAAAGAACCCAACACTCTATGTTCAAGGGCAAGTTTCAGTATCTCTTTTGGCATGTGCTTTGGTCTTTCCTTTTTTTCTTGTATTTTTAGTAACCTTTTGCTTTCTTCTTGAATGATAACTTATTGCCATGCCGCAACTCCTCTGGTCTCCTATCATTTGTGTCTAATGCGTTAAACCTACTCTTGAGGTGGTCTCTGAACTCAGGTGGGATAAACACAAGGTCATACCTTGGCTCTAGTACACTTGTTCTAAGTTTTTTCAGCTTCAGTTTGAATTTGCATATGAGAAGGTGATGGTCTGATCCACAATCAGCCACTGGTCTTGTTCTGGCATTTGATATAGAGCTTTTCAATCATCTCTTTACACATATGTAGCCAATTTGATACCTGTATGTCCCATCTGGTGAAGTCCATGTATATGGTCATCATTTATGTTGTTGAAAAGTGTATTTGCAATGAAAAGGTCATTTGTCTGACCAAATTCTATTATGTGATCTCCCACATCATTTCTGTCACCAAGACCATATTTTCCAACTACTTAACCTTCATCTTTGTTTCCAACCTTTGCATTCCAGTCACCAATGATTATCAGTATGTCTTGATTGCATGTTTGATCTATTCCAGATAGCAGAAGCTCGTAAAAATCTTCCCTTTCTTCACTTATGGCCTTAGTGGTGGGTACATAAATTTGAATAATAGTCATATTAACTGGCATTCTTTGTAGATGTATGGATATTATTCTATCACTGACAATATTCTATTTCAGGACAGATCTTGAGATGTCCTTTTTGATGATGAATGCAATTCCATTTCTCCTTAGTTTGTCATTCCCAGCATAGTAGACCATATGATTATCTGACTCAAAATGGCCCATGCCAATCCATTTTAGCTCACTGATGCCTAGAATGTCAATATTTATGAGCTCAATTTCTCTTTTAATGATTTCTAATTTTCCTAGTTTCATATTGCATACATTCCATGTTCCAATTATTAATGGATGCTTACAGTTGTTTCTCTTCATTTTGAGTTATGCCACATCAGCAGATGGAGGTGCCTGGAGCTTTACTCCATTTCTGTCATCAAGATAGATTCTACTTTGAGGTGGAAACTCTTTTGACTGTCTTCCACCATGGGGGGCTCATTTTCTTGCAGTATATCTGACAATGTGTCTGTGCTATCAATAGATTCTTCAATGGCAAGTTGTTTTGGGAGTGGTTTGCATGTGCCTACTCCGCAGTCTGTCTTAGTGAGGAAGCTCAGCTGAAACCTGTCCACCATGGGTGACCCTGCTGGTATCAGATGCCAGTGGCATAGCTTTCAGCCTCATTGCAATACACAAGTCCCCACCGTGCGACAAACTGACAGACTTGTGGGGGATTGATATAGATAGATAGCACTAAATATAGTCTAAATTTTTGGTAAATACTTGTGTAATTGAAATTTATTTACTCTAGATAATGCTAAACTACTCTTTTTTGTTAGGCCATCTTAGTTTAGTTAATTATTTTACTATATTGAAAGCCAAAGCTTCCCTGGGCACCATGTCACACACCTGTAAGCCCAGAAACTCCTGAGGGTTAAGCAGAAGAATCATGAGTTCAAGGCTAGAAGTAGACTGTGCAATTTAGTGAAACTTTTTTTGCCAGGGCCCAGCCAGGAGAAGGGGAGCGAGGTGAAGGAGACGAAGAGGCCAATACTGATGGTCTTGAGCTCAACTTTTTTCTCTATACTCATGCTTATATAGTAACTCAAGGAGATACTAAAAATAGCTCACAAAGGTAACTGCAGTGCAATGGACTTTGTAACAGTCATAAGGTTTACAATCAGCTTAGTTAGCTTTCCAGTAACAGATTAATCCTAAAGATACAATCAAGGAACAAAGTTCAGATCTATACTCATGTTAATCAAGGAACAAAGTT
>VMDO01017281.1:0-45297 GCA_007922755.1 Pedetes capensis | reverse complement strand
TATTTCTGAGCTGTCCTTTTATAAAAAGTGATATTCTAGTTTCTTCACAATGTAGTGATTATCAGCCTTACTAATTACCTTGTAGCCTTTCTTAACATGCACATAATGCACATTTTCCAATGGCTAGATAATGCAAAACACAAGTGGATACCATTGCATCTATTTTCATGTCTTTCTAAAAACAGACTACTAAAATCTCTGGGATACATGAGGTAGTAAAAAATGAGGATTATAAATGAATAGCACATAAGAATTATTTTCTTGAATTTAAATTTATTGCAGCCAGTTTCAGCATGTAAATATATAATAATGTTGGCTAGTGTGTAATTCTTGAACTAAGAAATACAAATAAAAATTAAAAGGTGTGTGTGTGGTTTCATTGTGTTCAGAATATCTATTTTTGGACATATTATGGGTCATATTATAGTCATGGCTTTTGTGAAAAACGATGAAAAGCCTGGGATCTTGTGAACATAGGACCTGTTATCAGGTAGATCTGAATTTTAAGTCTGATTTGCTTTTTAATAGGCATATGATTGTGGAGGCCTGGGGTTTAGCACAGTTGGCAGAGAATTACTCTGTACTTTCTGAGGACCTGGGTTCAATCCCTGGCACCACAAAAATAGGAGAAGGATGTGACAATACACTCAGGAAACAATCTTGAAACAATCAGCCATGGAAAACCATATGAGGATCGCTATGACTTGGACCTGACTCAATGTCAGCTAACAACAATAATAAAGATTGAGGAGCTACTTAACCCACTGACTCTCTGTTACCTTGTTCACCAAGTAAACATAATTTCACCTCCCTTATAGGGTGGTTGTAAAGATGAAATGAAAAAACTCATAATTCAGCACAGTATAAAGTACATGGTAAGTGGTCTGTAAGTAGTAGACACTATTGTTATCATAATTCTAGAATGCCCAAATATCTTTGGCTGGGATTTAGCTCAGTTGGTAAGAGCGCCACTCTGCAGTCTCTGAGGTCCCGAGTTCGATTCCCAGCACCACAAAAATGGGAGAAGGATGTGGTAACCCACTCCCGAGGCAATCCCGAAATAATCAGTCATTGAAAACCCTATAAGGGTTGCTATGAGTCAGACACAACTCGACGGCACCTAACAACAACAACAACAACCCAAATATCTCACAAGTGGTATTACCACATTTAAAACTTCACAGAAATTCTGTTACTTTATATATTGTATATTAAAGATAACTAAGATAATTAAAAACTTGGCATCTATCATGAAAACTTGATAAACACTAGGTGTTCATTTATTTAACATTCAATATGTATCTGCTAAAGATATACTGAATACTTCATACATTTAATCTTCATTGCATCTTTACCACAGTCCTGAAAGCAGAAGAAACTCAACCTCATCAAGAATGAGTACCTTACCCATGGGTGTACAAGAACCTGGATTTCCACCCAAGTTGAACTCACCATTGAATCCTTGCAAAGTGATTTTCACCTCATCATTTAAATGCCTATGACCACATTTGTCCAGTTCTCATTCATGTGGTCATTTCTCAAGAAACGTTTGTTGAGAGTCTGTCCTCTTTCAGAGCTTCTGCTGATATAGGAAAAGCAGATGTGGACACACGAAGTCCCTGCCTCCTCTTGAACATGCCCACATCCAGTGCTTCATTTGGTGACAAGCCTAGCGTCCTTCACCATTAGTGATTTTTGGAATGTCCAAACAGCACCTCAGTAGCCTCTGTTGATCCGAGGAAGGGAGCCTGGCAGGACATAATTGTGTGGTAAGTCATTGGGTAAATGGAATCAGCCATCAGGAGTAAGCATGACTAAAAGGACTCATTTATGGGATGGACAAGACCCCGCTCTTCTAAGCTTGCATTGTAAATTGTAAAATCTAGGAAGTGAAATACATTTGCACTTGAAATCCCTCATGAGTTTCAGCCTTTCTGTCCACCAGAGACAGCACAAGTGTGATCAAACATGAGCATGCTCAGTGACTAGTGCTGGTGGTGGCTGTGTGTGTCAGGGTATGTGTGTGTGTGTATGTAGGATGAGTGTGTGTGCACAAGCCCATGTAGGTACAAAGAAGGTGACAGAGTCAACAAGAAATGCTACCACAGATAGCATTATTTCTCCCCAAAACAGCTGGTCAGTGGGTGGTGTGAAAATTCCCTCATACACCAGCTATTATAATTTCTTAAAGTGGCCCCTACAGATAGCTTTGCTCTCTTCTGAAACTTGATCTAATTCTGAAATATATGGGATCTTTGGTGAAGATTATTTCTTTGAACCATCATGTCTGTCTCTGACCATAATACTAATTTAGAGCAGAAAATTATCAGGCACACAACCAGTTCATCATCTTGATTACTTACAGCAGACAGAAGTAAAATAATATAAACATACTTCTTGTTGTTGTTGTTGTTAGGTGCCGTCGAGTCGAGTCCGACTCATAGCAACAAATCTCAGTGGCAGAGCATTGTCCAAATGTGTACGCCCTTCCCGCCCTCTGTGCCACAGTCTCAGCCCCACCACACTCAGACCACAATTAAGAATTAACCTGGAGATTATAAGTCTCAAAACAATTAGTTTTCTTGCCAAAGTGTTGATTTGTTCCTGTTCTGGTCCCTTCTTTATTTGACTCCAACACCTAGCAGGTCATGAGTATTTAGTTTTGCACCTCAGAGCTTTGAGATAGAAAGAAAGGAGAAGGTGTTAAGGTATACCCAGAGACACTGCACACTGTTCCACAGTACTAAGGAAAATGAAGGTGTCGTCGAGGGCTGGACAGGGTAGAATTTCTGTGAGATAGGAAGGGAGAAGAACAGCAGGTTTCATGGAAATAGAAACTTGAACTGTATTCAGTGGGAGTGACCTGGGAACATGACAGACCCCAGAGCAGATGGCACAGTGACACTTAGGAAGCCAGGCCCAGGGCACTGCCACAGGCATCCTGCTAAAGCTGCAGAACCCTTTGACCACAGCAAAACAATCAGACAGGATGAGGCACCTAAGCAAAAGAGAAATGGAACGTTCCCTACACAGCTTCATTGAAGAAGTTCATTTCATCACTATGCCTCCATCTGGGACATCCTGAGTCCAAGGTCTGTCTACTCAAGGAAGTGATATGGAAAGCAAGGAGCAATTTGCTGTCAAAATTTATTATTCCATCCCAAGAAACAGACATCCAAAGGGGCAGATGTAGTTGGCTCTGAGTCTGCAAGTTAGAAAGCTAACAAGATACAAAATATAAGCTGTTGTTGTTGTTGTTAGGTCCCATCGAGTCAGTGTCCAACTCATACTGAGCTTACGTACAGCAGGTGAAAGAGTATTGCTAGTGCTTCTCCTCTGTTCATAGGATTTTCAATGATGGATTGTTTTTTGGGAGTGGGTTGCTGGGTCCTTCTCCCAAGCCTACAGCATCTGGTGTTCCCAGGTAGTCTCCCATCCAAGTACTAACCAGACCCGACCCTGCTTAGCTTCTGAGATCTGATGGGATGGGATGCCACAGTGGTAAGGCTACAAGCAAAATTAAATAGAGGATTAATCTATCCCATTTTCCTGTCTCTTGCCAACCCAAATGCTACAAAAGTCTTTTCAGTAATTCTAATAAGATAATATAGTCTCTGTCATCCAACAGGGAGTGGAGAGAATTGTGGGGAGCCAGGATGACAAACTTTAAAGAGGTGGCTATTACTGAGCCCTTTCCAATTATCACAAGCCCAATGTCGTTGTATTTATCTTGGTGTTGTTGTTGTTAGGTGCTCTGAAGTTGGTATCTGACTCATAGCAACCCTCATAGGGTTTTCAATGGCTGACTGTTTCAGGATTGCCTTGGGAGTGGATTGCCAGGTCCTTCTCCCATTTTTGCGGTGCCGGGAATTGAACTCGGGACCTCAGAGACTGCAGTGCAGCGCTCTACCAACTGAACTAATCCCAGCCCAGATATTTGTCTTAGAACACATGAAACCCCAAAGTACTGAGTCTTTCCTGTTCCAGTCAGGTTGAGGCTCATTAGAGAGCCACTAACAGTTTCATTTTTCTTGTGCCCAAAGCCCATTCTAATACTCTGTTGCCATCATCCTCAAGCTGAGGCTGAAGAAGAGCTGATATGGAATTTTGTGAGTGAATGCAGACAACCTTCTATACCATTGTATATGTGGTAGGAGCAGTTTTCTTCCCTTTCCTAGAGGCCAACACCTCACAAGTATAAGAAAGTTATGTGAGGCTTTTTGTGTTTGTTCAAGACAAGAAAGAGACAGAATTTTCTAGGGTACGTAGGTATAGAAAATTGCAAGCAAAAGCTTTCTCCAGGTGAGCAGTCTGATGGACTTCTAGATTGCTCGTGTTCACGGCCTTCATTTTTCTGCTCTGTTCCCTGAGTCAGAAGCCCTTAGACCCCCTGCCAGAATTCCCAGACTCATCCATAGTGAAGGGGGCCTAACTGAGCAGACAAAGCCAGTGCAGGAAGGATTTTGGTGAGGAGCAAAAGGTTCATAAATGGCAAGGGAATGTTAGGAGAGCCATGGAGAGAGACAGGGAGCATTGCAGATGTGCAGGAATCAAGGGGACACTGAGTCCATTTAAGAAGTCAGGATAACTCCAGCAATGGAACATGAGGATGGATCAAATGTTCAATAGAAGCTACTCAAAATTCCACTGCCCCCAAAACCCTAATAAAGACTGAAGCTGATGAGAAGACCTAGTCAAAAATTATCAGCCACGGTGCACACTTGTAATCTCAGCAACTCAGGAGGCTGAGGCAGGAGGATGTCAAATTCAAGGCTAAAGGCAGCCTGCGCTACTTAGTGCGACCTTGTGTCAATATAAAAAATAAAAATGGGAGAGGAGGTGCAGCTCAGTGATAGGGCATTTGCATAGCACGCACAAGGCCCTGCGTTCAACTCCCCAGTACTTCAAAAAGAAGAAAACAAAAGAAAACGAAAGAAAGTCATCTAGAAATTTCTGAAATGAAGTCGCAGCAAGGAGAAACA
The DNA here is from genome assembly GCA_007922755.1 of Pedetes capensis. Taxonomy (NCBI): domain Eukaryota; kingdom Metazoa; phylum Chordata; class Mammalia; order Rodentia; family Pedetidae; genus Pedetes; species Pedetes capensis. The sequence continues at coordinate 40,315 of VMDO01017281.1, read as the reverse complement.
GGACTGTAAATGAGAAATTTGGTTCTAATTGCAACAGTAAATGTCCATAGTTGATGACGCAGTCTGAAAATCAGTAGTTCACAGTGGCAGGCTGAGGAGCCTGGCTCCTTTGGTGACCCTAGAGCAGACCAAGGAGAGAAGAGAGAATAAAAGGGAGAAGGTAGGAAGAAATAAAAGGAAAAAGAAAGGATATATTTTAGAAATATTTTCAGCATCTAATATCCCCAATCCTCTAGTATGTGTTTCAAGTTTAATTCGTGTGATAGAGTAAAGCGTGAACTCTTACTGCCATACCTCTGCTGGAGAGGGCATCAAAGGGCCACAACCAGTATTGCGTTCCCCGTCTCGACTCGCTAACAACAAATGGCACGGACTTAACCCCTTGGCTTTACTGCTACCCAATATGCTACATAGCTTCAGTTTAACTTTTGGAGATCTAGCTTCTTTGAGAGTGAAGACAGAAACAAGGTCAAAATTTTAAGGGGAATAAAGGAAAAAGGTGTTTTTCCCCTTTATTAGTAAATGATGATGGGGTGCAGAGTAATACAGACTTGGCTTTTTCCACTATGTATCCTTTACATCACCTCTGGGCTGGGGCTTTGGCTCGGTTGGTAGAGCACAGAACCCTCCTGCCCAAGGAGCTGGGTTCCATCCCAAGCAATGCAATTGCCCGTCAGCCCCATTCAAACCTGCAGCCATAGCCCTGTGGCATCCGATCCCGTCAGATCTCAGGAGCTAAGCAGGGTCAGGCCTGGTTAGTGCTTGGATGGGAGACCGCCTAGGAACACGAGGTGCTGTAGACTTGGGAGAAGGACCCAGCACCCCACTCCCAAAAATCAATCTGCCATTGAAAACCCTATGAACAGCAGAGAAGCACTGACAATAGTGTTTAACCTGTTGTATATAGGGTCACTATGAGTTGGATACTGACTCGATGGCACCCAACAACAACAACAGCAACATGACTTCTAGTAACACTTTCATCAACCCACAAAGTTTATGGAGACTTGTAGCTAGTATATAGTAAATCTCTGATGCTTATTTGAATTATCTTCCCCTATTTTTCCAACATACTCATGAAGTTGTACTGTTTACACTGAGATTGACCCCTCCCCCTTCATCTCTCCTCATTGACTCTCCTCCCCCTCCCATTTGCTCCAATCTTCACTTTCCTGTGCTGGTTGCCTCCCTCCTTCTTTCTACTCCTTATATTGTCCCTTCTGTGCTAAGTTTAATTGTGTATTTTTTATATATCAACTTATGTATAGGATTTTTTTCCTTTAAGTATGGTTCAGCTTCCACATATGAGTGAAAACATATGGTATTTCTCTTTTTGAGCTTGTGTTTATTCATTTAACATGATGTTCTCAATTCCATTTTGCTGAAAACGACATTATTTCATTTTTTATTGCTGGGTAGTATTCCATTGTATATATGTACAATAGTTTTTTTAATCCATTCTTCTGTTGATGGCTACCTTGGTTGGTTCCATATCTTTACTATTGTGAAAAGTGCTGCGTTGAATATAGAGAGGCAGGTGTCTCTGTGGTATGATGACTCATCTCCCTTTTGGTATATTCCCAGTAGTGTTATAGCTGGGTCATAAGGCAATTCTATTTTTAGTTTTCTAAGGTATCTCCAATGGGAGAAGGATATGGCAATCCACTCCCGAGGCAATCCCGAAACAATCACCTGTTGAAAACCCTATGAGGGTCACTATGAGTGGACATGACTCAACATCACCTAACAACAACAACAAGGAATTTCCATATTGATTTCCAAAGTGGTTGAACCAATTTACAGTTCCACTCACAGTGTAAAAGGGTTCCCTTTTCTTCACAACCTGGCTAGCATTTGTTATTATTTGTTTTGTTGATCTTGGCCATTCTTACTGGAGTTAGGTTGAATCTCAGAGTTGTTTTGATTTGCATTTCCCTAATGGCTAGAGATATTGAGCATTTTTTCATGTGCTTAATGGCCTTATGAACTTCTTCATTTGAGAACTGTCTGTTCACTAAGGATAAAGAGTTATTCCCAAGCCTTCATTTTATCTTTCTACTTCTGGATTTTTAAAAGTTATTCTGAAAATTCAAAAACTGCCAAATTCTAGATATTTTGATGTTCTCTTCTTTGCGTGAGATGAGAGGGTCATTTAAATAAGTCAAATGAGTAACTTAAATACATGATTTAAAGAATTTTGAACACCCATCTTCATGCTTGCTTTTTAAGTATGATTCTTTCTTCACTTAATACAATTTTGATTTACAAAAGCAATACATCTCAATGTGAAATGAAAGCTTATTTATTTATTTATTTTCCCTTTACATACCCAATTAAAAGGTGAAGTTTTCACTACAGCTAGCACAACAGAGAGAGAGAAGGCATGCCTTTCTGGTCTTCTGGCCAACTGGGCATGTGGAAGCTGAACCTTCCCAAGAGATAAAGAGAGTTTCTGAAGATGCAGGGTAGTAAGTCTTCCCAAAGTTTGTGTGAGTGCCGTAGTAGGGAATTATCAGGCTTCAGAGAACATTGGTACAAGACTGGCTCATGGTTGAGTTCACATTTCCTATTGTCTGAGTGGGCCGAGTCTGATTGGAGAAAAGAAATAGAAGAACTGTTTCTCCATTTAGTTTCCTTTACATGTTTAAGGAGATTCCTAACCAGAGCAAAGTCCACTCAACCTGCCAAATCTTTATTTATTCATTTAAATTTCGTATTCCACTTGCCAGGAATTCATTTGAACATTTAGAGAATCTTTCACAATGCATAAAATGAAACTATGGATGCATACAAAGTACAAAATGATTAATAAATAAAAACTTTTAAATGTTTAAGAAGTTTCAGCTAAAATTAAATTACAGGAAGGATCTTGCCAATGTGAAGTGAGTTGTCCCAGCTCCAGTGCCGGCAGACAGGAAGAAAACTGCCACCAAGCTGTGGCTCTGGGTCCAGGAGCAATGTGGAGCACTCAGGACAGCCTCTTTTATCCCTGGTTTGGAGTGGGCAGGGATAAGCAAATGCACAGGGGAGTTGCCCTAGCTCAGCTCCTGCACAGCCTGGTAGGTCCTTAGGCTGTCCATCTCCTTTTCCCAGGTGTATTAGGCTTCTCTAGGCAAAAGGAACCAGAAAGATATGCGTAGGCATAGGGAGAGATTTATTGTGAGGAAGCTGCTCACATGATTATGAAGGCTGGAAAGTCCATAACCTGTAAGGTAAACCAGCAGGCTGAAGATCCAGGGAAGACTCAAGGCTATTATTGTTCAAGTTCAAGAGCCATCTGCTGGCAGAATTCCTTCTTGCTCAGGGAGGTCAGTATTTTGTTCCTTCTGGTCTTCAGCTGATCAGATGTCACCCCCACAGCCACACACATTACAGAAAACAATCTGCTTTACCTAAAATCCACTAATTCAAATGATAATCTCATCCAATAACACTTTCACAGAAATACCTAGAATAATGGCTGACCATGTTTGAGGGCAATGTGGTCTAGCCACGCTGGCACAAAAAATTAACCATCACACTAGTCCTCAGCTTATAACACAGCCAAGGTAATGTCTTCAGAATGCAAATATAATCATGCTACTTTTCCTGCCTAAAATCCTTCAAAGTATCTACTTTTTACTTAGGAAAAGCCTCAATTTATCATGGCATCTGAGGTCTTTTGTGATAAGTTTGTTCTTCCCTTCTAAGTCTTGCTTCTTCCATCCAGCTCTCAAACTCAGGCTCTCTCCAGGATAAATCACTTCCAGTCCCACAGAGACTCAACTCCTCTTGCTTCTGCTCCTTTACACCTATTGTTTGTTCCTCCTGAAATGTTTTCCCTCATCCCCCAAACTCTCTCCTCATTGATTCCTTTTTATTTTTTCCTGGTAAAAAGTTAGAGATCACACCATTTGGGAGATGTTTCCTGATTCCAAAGACTGATTGATTCCCAGAACCCAGAATTCTCTTCTGCACATAGCATATGCTTAGCAACCCTTTTTAAAATAACTGAATAAAATCCTCTTGTTCTACAGAATAAAGAGCTATTTAATAGTGGATACTTTGCTCGTGGAACCAACCTTCTTAGTACTCTCCGAGGCTTGCTCTTTCTTCACTGATTGTCCCTTTTCAGATCTTTGGTGACTTCTAGTCTTCTCTTTGACCTCTTCATGTTGGAGTACCTCAAATTTGTATCTTCATTCCATCCCTCCCTTCTACTTACCCCCAGCAGCTTTTTATATTATACCTGAGATGTCTACTAGACATTCCAAACATAAAATATTCAAAACTGATTATTCTCCCAAAGTAGATGGCAATATCGGTTACTGTAGTCAGGAAATTTGTAGTCGTATTTTCTTCTTATTTTCCTCCCACATAGCATCTAATCCATAAGAAAACTGTAGTGGCTGTAATAATGTTCATCACTTCAAAATATATCTAGAATGTGACCACTTCCAATCCATTCCCTGGTATCACCTTTGTCTCCATCACCACAATATTGTACCGGGATTATTTCAACAGCTTCCTAGCTGGGCTTCCTCCTGCGGCTCTTGCCTCCTTATTCACTGTTTTCAGCTGATGAGCCAGAGTAAATTCTTGAAAAGACAAGACAATGCTGGGCATGCTGGCGCACACCTATAATCCCAGTGGCTCGGGAGGCAGAGGCAGGAGAATCGCAAGTTCGAGACCAGAGGCAGCCTGTGTAATTTAGCGAGACTCTGTCTCAAAAAGTAAAATAAGAAAGGGGTGGAGATGGGGGTGCAGCTCATTGGTCCAGCACTTACAAAGCATGAAGCATGAGGCCCTGGGTTCAACCCCTAGTACTGGAAAAAAAAAAAAAAGACCAAGAAAGATCATGGAATTATTTTGCTCAAAGTACTGCAATGGCTCCCCATTTAATCATGGTAAAAAATAACTTTCATAAAGTGATCTGAAGGTCCATATATAGCCTGACCCTCATCATTTAGCTACCTGCTGCCAGCTCCCCTGTCACTCTGAGCTCCAGCCACACTGGCCTGGCCTCATTGCTCAACCTCAATGACCTTCCCAGAATGTTCATTTTCTTCCTTCTGTCTGGAACTATCTCTCTAGAACCTGATAATTCCCCTAACTCCTTTGAGTCTTTCAGTGAGCCCGATTCTTGCCACCATATGTAGTGTTGTTACCTTCCTTCTACTGCCTAACTTCATACCCCTCAGCATTCCTTACCCCATACTCTGTTCTACTTTTAGTTTCTCTATACATGTTGTTATATAATAAACCTATTTATTATGCTCATTTCGATCTGTCTTCCCTGCTAAAATGTATATCCTTAAAGGGATGAGACTTCTCTATTTTTTACTGATATTTTTAATATAGAAAAATAGATACAATAGATTGTTCTTCAAATATAAAATATGTTATAAATATTTATTAAGTGAATGAGTGGATGAGGGAATACTGGGGCATTGGGTAGCCTATTAAATTTAGCCAAAATTCAAGGCTTTCAATTTAGTAAATTTAGGGATAGATCCAGTGACCTCAACTTTTTATAAGCAATCTAAGTAATCCCATGATCATCAATGTTTGCAAACATTACTGAAAATCCCCCAAGATCCTAAATTGACCTGGTGATATCAGTCTGACATGCCATGTTAAGGCTCTGGTTAGAGATTCTATTCTACATATAAATCATTAGGTAAGCCAAAGAGTGTCCTAGATAGAGTAAAAAAAAATTTTTGACCTGTTCTCCTCTTAGGTAATAATAAAATTTATGTTTAGGGATGTGCAGAGCTTAATGGTAAAAATAAGTATGCACCTATTATAATAAAGATGCTTCTAATAGCTCTGTGATACAGAAACTCTTCCTTAATAGGGACTTTTATCCTGATACTTTTGACCCCCATGCCTCACTTTTCCATGGATCACATTTATTTTTAACTCATGATTTTCTCTTTACTTGTCCCTGAAACCTGTTAGAAGAAAAGGGCTAACAATGAAAAGGAGCCTGTGATGTTCAATTTAGGTTATAAATAGAAAAGCTCAAAACTTAGGAAAACTACCTACAGTCCTTTATTTACTCTATGACCTCAAGAGCTTCATTTCAACCCTCTGAAACTCAGTTTTCTCATCGAAAAAATGGGCTGGGGTTTAGCTCCGTTGGCATAGTGCTGCTCTGCACTCCCTGAGGCCCTGGGTTCAATCTACAGCACTGCATAACAGGAGAAGGATATGGCAGCCCACTTCCCATAGAATCCCAAAACAATCAGCCATTGAAAACCCTATGAACAGCAGAGAAACACTGACATAGTGCCAGGCCTGGCACAATAATTTGGTAGTTCCTCATTCCTATGTACATAGGTTCACTCTGAGTTGGTTACAACTCAACAACAACACTTAACAATATGTTGGTATCTATATGAAGGCATTCTGAAAAGCGAAAAGTACGATATGTGATTAGGTACTATTGATATTTGTTGTCATCTTTGATTTCTAGGTCTCCATTTATAATAATGGACATTCCTTATATTTCTGTGTCTATATTTTCTTGAGTAGAACAACTTACAAAAAATAGGGAGGCTGATACATGACAGCAGTTCCCTCTGAGTGTGAACAATAAGGGCATGCACTACCTGAAAAGTTTTTAACAACAATAACAAAATGCATCAAGAGCTGTTCATTTGTTCTTATCACCATAAGACCTCTGTGCTCGGGTTTAGCTCAATTGGTACAGTGCTACTCTGAGCTTTGTGAGGCCCTGGGTTCGATTCACAGCACTGCAAAAATGGGAGAAGGATGTGGTAATTCACTCCTAAAGCAATTCTGAACAGCCATTGAAAGCCCTATGAACAGCAGAGAAGCACTGGCGTGGTCCCAGGCATGGCACAGTGTCCGGGTGAGTTTCCTTCTGTTGTACATAGGGTTGCCATGGGTCGGACCTGACTTGACAGCACCTAATCACAACAACATAAGAACGCTATGCTAAACAACATTAAAAGTAAAAATACTACCTGCCCTTGGGCCAGAGTCCTTTACTGCCCTACCTCTACACTGATGAACCAACTTCTTCTGCCCATAATCCTCATGATCACTAGGGATCACTGTCTTAGGAACTTCAGAGTGCACACATGACCCAGACCTGACCAATTAATCTATTCCACCCCACCTAGCCATGGGCATTTGGCGGCAGATAAATGTGGTCAAGTCCAATCAAGTAATGGCAAGCAACACTGAGAGTTCTGTGTGTGGCAGTTGGGGCATATCTTTATTTTATCTGGATTTAAGGAAGGGCAGGACTTAAGTGTGGCACTTCTGGCAGCTCTCCTGCCAGCCCTAGGGGACAGTGTACCTTGGAATTAAACCAACACAAGTGACAACGAAGAAAAGACATGAGAAGAGTTGAAACCCTGTCTAGATGGAAGCATTGCATCGTGTGGAGACACCAGCCTGGATTTTCTGGAATATGAAAGTCCCAAGCTAGCTTGATTTTTGTTTCTGCCACTTACATTCTGAGGAACATTAATACAGATGTCTTTATGACGACACTTGTTTGGTTAACACTGGGTGGCATGTGAGCCGAGGGTTAGTTTATAGAAAGTCCAGTGTTCAATGTGGCTCAGTTGAGGGAAGAAGCCCAGGTTCTAGTATTAACTCACCCAAGCTTATTTCACCACCAAAAACAACAACAGAAGGGGAGGTCTCACAGATGACTGATGGATCATTCAAACTTTTCTTCTAGCTCCAAAGGTTTTCAAGCCAAGCTCAGGCATACCTTGATACATGATGGAAATTGTGAAAACTGGATCAGGTTTGAATGTAGAAGAATGACCTTCAATCACAGGCCAAAACATATAAGTGAAGCTTATAAAACACTATGTCTATAACACATTTTGGCACTGGATTGACTATATGGAAATCCTGAGGTAATTAATATGACTTTGGCTGTCACATCAGCATAGTCATTTTTATTGCTTTTACAACTACATTTTGATGTCAAAAGCACGTGAGGCTTCTGTATTTATAGTTGTTCTGTTAATGCATTATAATTACAGATGTAATCAAAAAGAGAAGTTTGATTTTTTTTTACCTAAATGACACATTTAATGACTTCTGAATAAGGCATGACTCCAATTAGTGATATCTCCAAAAATCATCTAACAGCATCATTTATTAGAATACTAAATAGGAGCTCTTATTTCAATGCCACTTCCCTTTAATCTGCTTTCATAGGGAAGGACATGTTTTCCTGTACATCATGGCAGAGAATAAAATTCTTATGACTAGAATTCAGCATAGCTGATCTTACACAAGATAAATCACTGAGAATTTTTTTCTTGGTTAAAAATAAATTCAACAAACTGTTCTTGACTATCCACCCAATGCCAAGTAGTATACGAAATGTAGAAGTGAACAAGTCTCCACAATCTGTCCCCAATAGAGTTAGAATGTAGTGAAGGATACAAATGTGTGAGGTAGGCCTTGAAGACTCAGCAGTATATAACACATAGAAAAGGAAGCACATTTCAGGAAAGAGAAATAACCTGTGTGACTATAAGGTCTAGGAAAGGGAAAGAGAGATACAGCTGGGAGTGCCAAAAGAGTACATGCATTTTAAGGAATAATATCTTATGTTACTTTTTGAAGTTGAATTATGGTAGCGATGTGTAGTATGACCTTTTGCAATTGCAGAAATTAAAGGTGACTGGGATTCATCTTTTGTTAGTGGTATATATTGAATATTTTATAATAGTTTTATATTTATAATATATTTATAATTTTAATATAGGAAATATGTATGCATTTTTGCACCCTCTGTATATTTGTAAATGTAACCAAGTTAGGATGGGGGTCATTCTGAGTTAAAGTGGACCCTGGACCAATGACTAGTGTTCATTTATGAAGAGGAAAGTAGGCCACTGAGACACAGTGGGAAGATCTGTTAAGATGGAGCCAGATTGGAGGTATGCTGCCAGAAACTAAAGAATGTCAAAGGTTTTCAGCAACTAGAAGCTGGGAAGAAGAAACAAAGATTCTCCCCTAATCCTTCAGGGATAGCCTGCCTTGGCTTGCCTCCATCCCCCGAAAAGGGATGTCTCTGGAAGCCATCTGCCCTGAAAAATAAAGACAAAAGGAGTAGGTCTGAATGACACGTGCCACCTATAGCAGATCTGCCTTAGCTCCCCACTCTATCTATAAGCCAAGAACACTTGCCCTTTTAAGTCATAAAGATTGGGAGCTGTGTGCAGTACAGCATTATTGCATTTAAAAATCACCTGTTACAATGACCTAAGTGTTTTCCTTTATTTTTTCTTGTCTTCTATCTTTTCTTTATCTTCCTTTCCTCATTTTATCTGTTCCCTGGTTTTATCTTCGTTTCCTACTCAAAACATCTGTTTTCTATTTTCTTTGGCCTTCTCAGCAGAAGCAACTTTATCTGATGCCAACTTTTTCCTCACCTAGTAATGCTACATCCTATTATGGATGCTTAAATGCCTCATAACCCCTTGCTTCCAGAAAATAGAGTGGAATGAATTTTTCCTGTAGATGTATAGAAACATAGTTTTTGAGACAATTTCTGACAAGCTTCATGATCTTTGTTCATGGAAATGCATTTCTCCTACAGAGTTAGAACTTCAGCAGGAGTCACCATAATAATGACGAATTCTCGGTGCCTAGCATTAATGCCTTGTGAAAGGCAGGCACTCAACAAGTATTCAAAAAATGAAAATGAATGAATGAGCATTTTCTTTTGTTTTAAGGCAGAAAATGCATTAAAATATCTAAGATGTCCATGTTAGAAAATAAATTTTAAAAATTTGAAAAGTCTTGGGGAGGTTGGCTATCCAAATGGCATGATGAGCTCTACAGAATTTCCTAACATTCAATGGAAAAGGCATGCAGGTGATATAAAATATTTTCAACAGAATAAAGTGTCAGGCTAAGAGCAAGGGCTTTAGTGCCACAGTCCCTAGAATTGAAGCCCTTATGATAGGAGTCCCTGGGGAAATTCCCTAGACTCTTTGCTTTCTGTTCATCTATGAACAGGAGATGAAAAAAAGTGTCATTACCAATTTTATGAATTTTTTTTGAGGATTACATAATACACCTAGATGTAGAATATCTAGAACACAAAGTGGGCACTGAACAAATGTTTGGGAGAAGGACTTGGCAGCCCACTCTGGGAACAGCCATTGGAAACCCTATGAATAGCAGAGAAGCACTGCCAAGCATAGCACAATGTTGTGAGATGTTTCATTCTGTTGTACATAGGATTGACATGAGTCAGACCTAACTGGATGGCACCTAACAACAACAACAACAAGAAACAAATGCTACCTATTATTATTACTGTTCTAATTATTTATTGCATTATTATAATTCAGATCATATTATGGACTGAATGGCTGGGATTTAGCTCAGTTGGTAGAGCGCTGCGCTGCAGTCTCTGAGGTCCCGAGTTCAATTCCCAGCACTGCAAAACTGGGAGAAGGGCCTGACAATCCACTCCCAAGGCAATCCCGAAACAGTCAGCCATTGAAGACCCTATGAGGGTTGCTATGAGTCGGATACTGACTCGACGGCACCTAACAACAAATGGACTGAATGCTCATATCTCCCAGAGATATGTAGAATATGTAGAATACCCCATAATGTGATGACATTTGCATATGCAGCCTTTAAGAGGTAATTAGGTCTCAATTAGTTCTAAGGTTGGGTCCTCATAATTGGTTTGGTGATTGTATAAGAAGAGAGACAGAAAAAAGCTTTCTCTTTGTCCATGCACAAAACAAGGAAAAGCTACATGAGGACATGGTGCAAAGGAAGCCATCTTTGAGCCAAGAAGAGACTTCTCACTGTGAAATGAATCAGCCAGTATTCTGATCATAGATATTCCACCCTCCACAACTGTGAGAAAATAAATTTCTGTCCTATAAGTCACACAGTCCATGTTATTTAACGTGGCAGCCCTAGCAGATTAAAACCAATTTCACTCACATTTCATTCTTCTAGTTAGCCCGCCCTTTATGTAATTAATATTTTCATTCATCTTGGAACTTGGAGTGCTTCTTCTTAGAGTTTCTTGTTATTGTTGTTGTTAGGTGCCATCTAGTCAGTATCTGAGGGCTGGGATTTAGCTCAATTGGTACAGCGCTGCACTGCAGTCTCTGAGGTCCTGAGTTCAATTCCCAGAACCGCAAAAATGGGAGAAGGGCCTGGCAATCCACTCCCATGGCAATCCCGAAACAGTCAGCCACTGAAAACCCTATGAGGGTCGCTATGAGTTGGATACCGACTCAACGGCACCTAACAACAACAACAAGTCGGTATCTGACGCATAGCAATTCTGCCTACAACAGGAAAAACACCATTGTTTGTGCTTCTCTGTTGTTCATAGGGTTTTCAATGGCTGTTTGGTGGGAGTGGGTTGCCGGGCCATCTCCCAAGCCTACAGCACCTGGTGTTCCCAGGTGGTCTCCTATCCAAGAACTAACCAGGCCTGGCCATGCTTAGCTTCCGAGATCTGATGGGATCAGGTGCCACAGGGCTACTGCTGCAGGCTTCTTATAATCTCTATATTCATTAGGTTTTTTTCAAAGTGCAAGTAACAAAAAACAAACTCAAAGTAGCTTAAGCCAGAAAAGCATTGTATTTGCCTATACAGTACAACCTACTAAACATCGTAACTTAGCAACAGTACATTACATAATATCAGTTGTTCACCCTTGTGATCACAATGGCTGATTGAGAGCTGCACCTCAAGGCTGCTGCCCAGCATTACAGGAGAATATCACACCATGTATGGCTAGCCCAGGAATAAGTGAAAGTCTAAAATTCAAAGTATAGTTTCTACTGAGTATTTGTCATTTTTACATCATTGTAAAGACAAAAAAAAATCATAAGGCAAATCATCTTAAATTGGGGACCATTGTATAGGTAATGAAGAAAAATAATTTTAGCCCCTCTCCCATGCTCCTCTGTCTACTCTGTTTTTAACTTGTCTTTCATCTGCTCAAGAGGTAATTCAATGCTAGACTAATTGCTCCAATTCTTATATGGTAAAGGGCCCCATTTACTGATGTGCAAAGTGACTAGGCAGCAACACTGTCTACATGGGCATCCACATGTGGTAGGACCTGTATTTCTCATAAAAGAGATATGATGGGTAAGCATGTTATGAAGGGAGTGGGAACAGTGGGAAAGGATAAAAGAAAACAAAAAGAAAAGAATGAAGCTGTGCAGAATATGTCATAAACAGCAAAGAATTAATGTAGTTCCCTTTAAACAAGTAAAGTTTTGGCCCAACTTTATAGTTGGTTTTATATAGGATATATTTCTGTGCTAGGATGTTAATCAATTGTTTGAGACATAAAAATGGCAATAACTTTAAGTAAAATAAGAAAGAGTTCAATTAGGCCAGAGTAGTATATCCTCCACCTTTAACAAGGCAATTGTGATTTATTGCCAATACTGAATGTGGACTTTCTGACACTGGTAAATAATCAGTGACATTAACTTGTATCATCATTATCACCACTACCACCATCAATTGCCAATAACCTGAAAATAAACATAAATCCAAAGGTGAATGTGCTCAGTCCTTCTCTCTGGCCCTGCGGAGCTTACGGTCTAGAACATGACAATCACTGGTTATATTCTGTTAAAAGCTTCCTCTAACTCTGCAAAACAGAATTTTACATGTCACAACTATGTGACATATCATCTAATGTGACAGCATTTGCCACATAGGTGTTTTTGATTGGGGAAACTCACCGTTATTCTGATATTACAGGGGTCTGCAGACCAGCCTTTTGTTGCTCAGGACTGGTTACTTTCAGCACTGAAGTGGAACTTTCAAGCAGCTTTTCCATACAGCACTCACCCTGACAAGTGCCTTACCAGAGCCATACCTATGCTTTTGGAAGTCAGTCTTAGACAAGTCAATGCTTCCTTTCATTTGCAATACTCTACTATAAAGGGAATTGCAAAGTTGAATTATATGAACATTTTAAAGAATGTTACACATATCAACACATTGTGCTATCATCCATACATCAGAGTACCTACGTAGTTCCCTCCAACAGTATTATGATTTTGCTCATTTTAAAACATTTTCCAATTTGTTATTCATGAAAAGATCACCATTTATTTTGCGTCTATTTAACCCCTAAAGCAAATGTTTCCATGATTATTGCCCATTTTTATTTCTTCCATTTTGAGTGGCCTAAAGATGGTAAATTTGAAAATAGATACATTTCTGAGATACCAGGTTAAACAGAGTTGGCTCAATGAGAGGACAAATTGCTTACAACTGAACCAAATGATCTTTCTAATAAAGCTTGTATTATTTTTAATTACCTTTGGCTAAGTCTTTTGTGTTTCTCCTCCTACCAATGCATGGTGCTTATCTTTGTTAGTCAACATAATTTATTGTCCTTTCCCAATGATTATTATGCACATAGTATGGATTTATATCTGAGGACATTGAATCTCCATCATGGGTTTCTGAATAATGGAAGAGGTTGGGAAAATTGGTTATTGTTAAAATTCCTTCAGAAGAATTCTGTAGTCATGCAAGCTTGCACACTCTATTGGTACTTGCACTTAATCCAATGTACTATCAGTGCATTTTCTTTTCCAATATAGTCTAGCAATTATAACTATAATTTTCATTCTTCAATTTTGCCATAAGAGAGTACATCTAATGGGAATCAAGTTAATTCCTGAGTTCCTAAACCAGAGTTTTTCAAAATGCTGACTGCTGGTAGATTACTTGTATTTGAATCACCTGGGTTGGCCCCATTCTTTACCTACCAATTTATAGTCTCTGGAATTAGAAGTTAAAGAAGCTTTCTTGTTTAAAAATAAACACTGGGGGTTATTCTGTTGCATACAGAATATCTCTGAGATATTTAATTATTGTCTCTCTCTCCCTTTGGCAAGAAGAAGGCAGCATTAAAGTGGCTAAAATTTGCTTTTAGCCTCTGAAAGATTTTGCTGTGGCCTTAAAACCCTGATCATATTAATTCACTCACTAATCTAAATAGAGTGACACAAAGGGAAAAATGATGTAAGATATTTAGTTTGTAGACACAGAAGTTTTGAATCAATACAATTCTCCTGTCTTTCCAAAAAACTGCAGACCATTCGTTATTTAAGGGAGCTTTCAGTAAGTCCTAGTCAACTGAAAAACATCATTGCACAAATGAAGAAGAACATAATGTCTCATACATAAAGAATGTGGTATCCTGAGAGTCAAATTGAACAGGCTTAGAGTCAGGCAGGTCTGGGTGAATCCCAACTCTTTTCCTTACTAGTGCCAAAGCCTTGCTTATAAAACTTAAAACATATTAGTCTTCAGCTTTGCTATCTATAAAATGTGGTTAACATTTATGCTTCTTTATAAATTTGTAAATTTCCTAGCATTCCATAGATTTAAAGTAATGTCCAAGAGAGAAGATAGTCAAAATACTGTCTATGTCCAATGTATATATATATATATATATATATATATATATATATATATATATATATATTTCACCAAATTGCAAAGTCTTGTGATTGGTAGCTTCTACTTAGTAATATAATACTATCTGGTGAATCTATTACAGTTTTATTGACCTGAAGGATAAAAAAGAACATGTATCAAGTTTTTATTTTTCTTGATCTCTGATAACATGATAAGAAACAAGAAAGCTCCTGGCTTTAAAATGTTGAATGTTTTGTGATACTAAAATTTTCTTGGAAAAACAAACAAGATAATCTAATTAAAAAGGAAGCCACTATTCCTACATGAGTGGGTCTAGGAGTAAAAAACTCAACAAGAAGTAAGATTTACCTCTGATGTAATAACCACACTGGAGAATGGCCAGGTAACAGACCCCACGTTTGATAACACAAGTGGAAGAAAATGTTAGAAAAGGATTAATTGTGGATGGCAGTGCTGCAGTGCACATCCCATTTAAATGGAACTATGATACCTGACTCTACTGCTTGGTTCTCATTTGGAATAAGCTACAGAGCAGGGCTCAGCAGGAAAATCCCTGCATCAGGTCAGGTGGGCTGTCAACCAAGGTTCCCTATATTCACCACCTCCAGAGTATGCTTTGTGTAGCAATCAACCAGGCTCTCTATACCCAATGATATCTATTGGAGTGGTCATGACACCTACAGGTTACATGGCATCTTTTGTGGAAACATCTATAAGAAATCTGGAAGAGAGATCTTTTCTTCATCAGGCAGAGAACACAGAGAGATTCCTAATGGCCCTGCTTAGTGCCTATATCCAATAATTACAAAAGCCTAGGATTTTTCAGTTAAATGAGTAACAAATTCCTTTCTTCTCCTTAGGCTAAGTTGACTTGATCCATTAAAAGTCTAATTTCACTGGTGTGAGTGCTTGGACTAGAAAAAACTGGAATCAACTGTGCACTCCTATGTCCCATGATTCTACCAGCTAATGCAGTGTCTTCAGCAATGGTTGATGTTTTTAAGCATTATAAGAAAATGTTCCAAGCTGCTGCTTTTGTCACCTTTGTTGTGTTGATGTGAAACTATGAATGTCATAACTGTGCTTTTCACCCCACTAATTTTGACCTGACACTGGAAGACTCACATCTACAGGCATTTGTGTTCTCCTGATCTCTGAAGCCCGGGTAAGCTTTAGCAGGCAGTCAGCTGAAAACACCATCAACAAGACTGGCTTTGTGAGAAAGAGCCTGCCAGGAATGCTGCTTCAAGCATATTGTGTGAGCAGCTGGGCTCAGCAGCAGTGAGAATCTATCAGAAAAGGAGATGGAGGAATAAGTTTGTAAGCAACAGTTTGAGATTGGGGATCCAGAACGCAGAGACCTTGCATATATCCCCCTGCCTTTTAGACACAGTACATCTATCCATGGGTATGGAATTACAGATTTGCTCGACTCCATCTACAATTTGAATGGAATTTATATTACTCCAAACTCAAATGATGATTCACTCTGGGTTTGGAGCCCCTCCACTGAACGGGCTGTGCAGTCTCCTTGGCTGCCAGGCTGAGTGGACAGCGTCCAGGTTGCTGCTTTTCTGCTGTCACCACCTCCACCCTTCTTGGAACTTCTCCAGTCACAGGTGACCTCCTAGGTCACTGAGATCTATCCTGGATCGTGAGTGTGGGCTAGGGAGGAACTGGAATTGTAAGATGGGATGGGAAAAGATAAAGACAGTAAATTTGAAATTAGACCTAGATCTGCATCTAAGTTTTCTTTCTTCTCTCCTTTTTTTCCTTCCTTCATCATTTATGGAATGCCTAGTATGTGCCAGATACTATATTAAGTACTAGGGATAAAGAGGTGAACTTAAAACTAGGGATAAAAAGATAAACTTAAAAAAATACATAGATATGGAATCAACCAAAGTGCCCTTCAACAGAAGAATTGATGAAAAAAAAACAACTATGGTACATATACAATGGAATACTACTCAGCAATCAAGAAAAATGAAATAAGGTCATTTGCAGCAAAATGGATGGAATTAGAGAAAATTATTTTAAGTGAACGAACACAAGCTCAGAAAGAGAAACACCACATGTTCTCACTCATATGTAGGAGCTGAATCAAAATTATAAGAAGGAAAAATCCTATTCAAAGGTCGGATCAAAATAAAATGAAAAAACAACAAAAGAAAAGCTAAGAATGGTGTCAATATAAATGGTCTAGAAAATGCATGCAATTGTTCTGACAAGATAAAAACAAAGTTCACTACAGGAAAAGTTTCTATCTTAAACAGAACTGGAACCCAAGGACATATAGAAAAATATTACCAAGTAAATGATAGAGAAGACTTAGATGGGGAGGACCGGAGGGGGGGAAGCATACAAGAGGGTGGGGGGAAGCATACAAGAAAGTAAGGGGGAACCTATATGAATAATGTACATCAAAATGCATATATGGAAATGTCACAATGAAAAACATGTCAGAATGAATCACATTAAGATGTACATTAAAATTTTCCAATAAAAATAAATACATAAAAGTTAAAAATAATAAAATACATAGAAAAGTTCAATAATTGGACAACTTTATACCTTCTTGTTTGGACCAACACACTTCATCTGTCCTTAGCCTCAGTTTCCTCATTGGTAAAATGGGTATTGAAATATCTACCTTGTATAATTGAACATGTCAAGGATGTGAGATCTTGGAACACAAAAACTGGGAGATCTCAGAGTAGAAAAAAGACATATTTCTTAAAATACTACTAAGTTAGTTAATATTGCTGGCTGCAGTGCCACATAACTATAATCCCAGCTACTTAGGAAGCTGAGGGAGGAGGATCCCAAGTTCAAAGCCAGAAGAAGCCACCACAACTCATAAGATCATGTTTCAAAATAAATAAATAAGGGGTTAGGGGTTCAGTACTTGCTTAGCATATGCCAGGCCCTGGGTATGACTTCATAGTAGGAAAAGAAAAGGAAGAGAGAGAAGAGAAGAGAAGAGAAAGAAGAGAAGAGGAAAACAAAACAAAACAAAACAACTCAGTTATTATTATCAAGAAATCTCTATGTATTTAACATTGTGGGGATGAGGTTTAGCTCAGTTGGTAGAGTGCTGCTTTCTGTACTGATCCACAGCACAGCAAAAATGGGAGAAGGACCTGGCAGCCCACTCCTGAAACAATTAGCCAATGAAAATCCTTTGAATAGCAGAGAAGTAGTGACATAGTGCCAGGCATGGCACAAGGGAGTGTTTTGTTCTCTTGTACATAGGGTTGGTATGAGTTAGACCTGACTCAAAAGCACCTAACAATAACAAAAATTTAATTTTGTAGTAGGAGCTAAGTAGAAGAAAAAAGGTATGAATCTATGGATCAGTTAACCTCATCGCTTAGCCTCCCAGAACTTCTTCTATAAAATGATGACAGTCTATACCTCCTTTTAGAGTTGCCAAAGAAGTGGGAGTTAGGAAAAAAACATTTTAAGAACACTTTACAAACTGAGAGCAGTCATTCTCAAGTGAAGGAGATAGGAGGTCCGCCCCGCAGCACAGAGGTGACATTTAGACTTATCTGAAGATGTTCGTGTTGTTGTAACTGGTGTGGAAGGTGCTACTCGTATCCATTGTGTGAGGAAAACCTTTTGCTGCTGCTAAACATCCTCTAATATGCTGGACAGCCCACCTTATTCTTTCCTCACACACCAAAGAATGATAGGGACCAAAATATCAAAAGTACCAGGACTGAGAGCCTACACTATAAAGCACCACAAAAATTAAAGTTATTATTTCAATTATGCCTGGCGGTTTGCAACTAAAAATAGTGGAGAAAGGGTGCCGAAATGAAGGAACTATCAAAGTATAAGAAGCAATACTTCTCTCAAAGGTCTTGAAATGTTGTTGAGGAAGGAAAATTCACACATGAAAATAATTTGAAGGACAAACTAAGAAATCTCATACCCTAGTGTGAAACACTTGGATTGAAGTCAGATGATAATTCTATCAAGTCTGCTACTGATTTGTCATATGACTATAGATAAGATATTTATCCTCTCTGGGATGCTAAATTTGCCATTGAAAATGAACTACGTGGTTTTGAAAGCAGCCTAACATTATCACCATTTCATTTTCAATTACAATTGTTACAGGAGTTTTAGGGCAAAAGCCTCCTCTCTGGGAATCTCAACAGACATGACTTGGCCAAGTGTCCTAATACGCCAATCAAAGAGATGAGTAGTGGTGAAGGGCAGAGAAAGGAGACATAATCCAGGTAGCCACATTAGGAAGTACAGATAAAAGGGTTCAGTGATTCCACACCTGACTTGGGGTACCTACATGAGCTTCAGGCTTAAACAGAGGAAGAAGAATTAGGACAGGGCACAAGAGAAATGCTTAATTAAGTAGGCTTGGTCAAAGTGTGGTCTGGCTGATCATTGTCCCAGCTCTGGCTCTATGAGGTGGTTCCAGGAAGTCCTTAATGGTAGAAGGCACAGAATGGTTCCAACGAGATAATTGCTCCTGCTAATGGGTGATCTCAGGGTAGGGTGATCTGTCTTCAAGGTTCTGTTTTTCCTGGAATCTGAGGTGACTGCAGGTTTAGGACAATGATTGGTACCTTTTCATGTGTCTGAACAGGACAATGTGAAAACTTATAGTAAGCTGCCTCAGTTACTCTTATCTTTCTACCTTCAGCCTTGAAAGGTGGGTGAGACAGGTGTCAGTGGTTTTTGGCAGTCACTCCTTGAGTGATTAACATGCTTACATGCAGAGTTAAGCAGGAGTCTGGCACAAAGAAAAGGAGCCATATAGAAAACGATGGCAGAGAGCAAGGTTCTTATCCTGTTTTTAGTCACCTTGTCTGCCAAAGTGAGGAGTCAGTGCTTCTTAACAAAAGCAGTTTCTAAGTATCTGTTACATAAGCACCAGTTTGTGAGAAGCAGATTAAGATGAGAATAGATTTTTTAAATTCAATATTAGACTTAGAATTTTCTGCTTACTAGGTGGGAAACATGGATAAGCCATTGAGGGCTATTGAGCTGCAGTTTTATTTTCTGTAACTAGGGAAAATAATAATACCTTGCAGTAAAGATACGGGCACATAGTGGCTATTATTTCCAGTTATGTGATTATGGGTTATGTAGAATATTTAGCTATTTTCCATGAGCCTGCCCATTTCCATAATACAGATCAAGACCTAAGAAGGAGCCAGGCTCTTTGTGGATCCAGTGTGTGTGGTTCCCAGTAGGCTTCTCAATATAGACTAAAGAGTCTTTTGACTCAGCATCATGGGCAAGTGACCATACTTCTGAAAACTCAGCTACCTCAACTATGAGGTAGAATAATTTTCCTAAATGAACAATAGAAAATTAGATATTCCTTTGATTCCTAGTGTCCCTGACCATCTGCGGGATATTTTCACCTTCTCCACATCTAGATCCAAAGAGGCATAAATCTTGCCTTTCAAGTAAATCAGCCTCAGGAACCTCTTTATTTGTGCCATTTCCAGGAAATAGGCAAAAAGAAATTAAATAAAAAGATATATTATAAAAATAAGCTGATTTAGGGGTTAAAAACTTAGCAAATAGAACTTGGATAGATTGAGATGGAATGGCAGTTTAAGGTAGAATTCTGTGAGAGAAGAGTACTGGGAGGCAGCCATGGTGTATGTAACACATTGAATGCAAAAATGGGACGGAGAATTAGGAGCTTACAGGAGTATTATTCTTTTAGTATCAATGAAATCAGTATGCTGAAATGATATTTGCCTTCTTGGGTTCACTATTAATAGGAGCCAATGTATGGAATTGAAACAAATATTTGTCAGTGGATAAATGGATAAAGAATATGTGATATATATATACATAGTGAACATTATTCACCCATGAAAAAGGCAATTCTGCATTTTCACCAATATAGATACATCTGGAGAGCATTATGCCAACTGAAATAAGCCAGGCACAGAGATAAATACCACATGATCTTGCTTATATGTGGGACCTAAAAAAGTTGAACTCAGAAGTAGAGAGTAGAGTGATGGCTACCATGGGCTTGAAATTGGTGGGGACTTGAGAGACATTAGCCAAGGAATATAAAATTACAATTACTAGAGGAATAAATTCAGGAGTTCTATTATACAACATGGGGCAATATATCAATACATCATATATGTGGGGCATGCTCTTTGCCAGTCCGGCCCTGATGTTCGGAGGAGAAGAGCAGCCATGCACACAGATAACTTAACATAACTCACTTGGGACCCTTGGGTGAGGGGTGCAGACTCCTGTGGCCCTTGGGAACACTGAGAGAGGGGAGAAAGGAAAAGCCTTGGGTGCTTTTGCCTTGCAGGGACAAACACAGCTCTTTATTTTGCCTCTGCCCTTAGAAGACTGGGAGAGAGGAACCCAAACACATGCAAGCTATAAAAAGTGTTAGCCACCTAAGTACTGCAGCTCTGTTGCTGCATTAGGGGCAGCAGCGGCTCTTCTGCCTCCTGCTCCAGGACCAGAGACTTTCTTCAGATTTGGCCTCTTGGTACTGGGTCCAAGAGGCTTTTCTCAGCTTGCTTGTAGTCCATCTTTCCTTGAGAGCGCCATCTAGTTGTCATGGTCTCGGTGGTCATGAGGAGAGATGCTTCCGTGTTGCTGGTTGAATCCAGAGAGAGGGTTCTTTCTTCATCAGTGGTCAGACAGGGAGAGAGAGTTCTTGCTTCATTGGTGGTCAGATGGAGAGAGAGCAACCTGCTACGGTACAGCTCCTTTTATAGATGGCTCAAACCAATCAGCTCTGAGTCCTTTGTTTTCTAATTGTCCTATCAGGTTCAGGGGATTTATGAAGGGTTTTGTACAAATGTCCAATCAAGTTACTTTCACTTTCCCTAGGTTTCTAATTTATAAGCAAGATATTCAAAAGCCCTTTTCCCAGTTTTGGGTTTTTTGCCTATTTCCTCCCAATTTCTCCCTACACAAATACATGAAAATTGCTAAGAGAGTAGATTTCCGATGTTCTTACCACAAAGTAAAATATTAGCAGAATCTTAACATCAACATACCTCTAAAGAATGTGACTGTTTTGATGCAAACCCTCGTGATTGTTGGCTCCTCTTATTACATAGTGGGTTTTCCAGATTGTATTTTCATATTTACTAAAGAAAGTGACTAACTAAAATCATAAACCAGAAAAAGTAGCTACACTATGTGAAATGAACACATTTCCAGGGCCACAGTTGCTGTGGTTAAGAGTTTGGGCTCTATTTTGAGATAGTTTCTCACATTCCGATTTTCAGTAATTGCCAAGGACAAGATACGGGCTCTATTTAATGATTCACTTTGAGAACATTTTTCTCAAGTCAGCTTAATAATTTTGTTCCTCTAATAACTTGACTAGTGTTATCGTCTGATTCTAAAAAGTCTCCCAAGGGTCATGTGTGAATGTTTGGTCCCCAGCATGTGGTGCTGTTTTGGGAGGCTGTGGAACTTTGGGATGTTGGACTTAGTTGGGGAGAATATACCAATGGAGAGTGGGCTTTCAGGTTTAACTTGGCCCTGGATCCAATAAGATCTCTTTACTTTCTGTTTTCTGTTACCATGACGTAAGGAGATTATACCACATGTTCCTGCCACATCTCTACCATGCCTCCCCACCATGATGGGATGAAATCCTGAAACTATGAACCCCAAATAAATATTTCCTCTCTTAAATTATTCTGCCAGTTATTTGTCACAGCAGGGTAAAATCAGACTTATACAGTTTTGCATCATGTTAGTAAAGGAAATGAAAAGGATTATTTCATTGAATTTTCCATCTTCTAGAAAAGAACATTTTAAACCATGTCCTTCAAAAACAAACAGATAAAACAAAGAAACAAAATAAATATAAGTGCTAAAATTGGAAAATATCATAAAAGATCTCTTCAGCTACTTTTATTTTCATGGTATTTCTCCATTCCCATTGGCTTAGAAACTTGCTCTCAACTGTCTCAAAGTTCCTATGGTTGCAAACAGAAACCCATTCATACTAACTCACATATTTACAGTTTGGATTTGCTGTTGTTGCTGTTGTTGTTGAGATTTCAGGGCTATCTCTCAGAACCCAAAGGCAGTAAGTACTTTACAATAAATTAGAACAGAGAAAGCCAACAAGAAGCACAGTGGCTGTCCTCATTCTCTGGGAACTTCCAAACTCACTTCTTCACATTTTTTCTGGAATTTTGCCTCTTTCCTCACATTTTCTTTCTCTTCTATAAACATAATTAAGGAGAAACCTCTGTCACAACTCGAAAATTTGAATCTCCTCTTAGTTGTAATAGCAAAGGACACTGACTAATATCTTTTAAAAAATACAGAGAATGTATTGGTTCCAGTTTGTTTGGACTTTCTTTCCTGGCCTAGACATATTTGGTCAGGGAGCTACTTCCAGACAGAATGGGGTTAGGTCATTGCCCCAAAAGTTGCCTGTAATGACACACTGTGAGTGCCTCCCACCCTTTCCTTCCTTTTTTCAAATTATAGTTCGTACTTCTCTTCTCTAAGCATTTCAGAGAATCAATTCCATCAGTCACAACCCTTTCAAGTACTAAAAGAATCAGTATTTCTGCCAGGAATGCAGTGAGATGAGAAGGAGAATGTGTCAGGTTTTCTGAGGCAGTCCAAGACCCTGCCGATTGTGATGAGGTACACACACAGGGAAATTGAATGATTCTGCTATCCCTTGGAGTTACTGATGTACAGAAATCCAGTCCTATTCACTTCTGTGTCTGGCAGTTCACACATTAAAGTCACTGCTATTAGTCTCTCTCAGAGCAATGTCCAAATAATGTAATAACATTTCACAGTTATTAGCCCTTTCTAAGTTATTGCACTTTGCTCAATCCTGGCAAAAAGCCTATGTCCTAGAGCAGAACTTAACTTTTAAACACTGTGGTGATTGTCTTATTTTAAATAATGCCAATGGAGACAATGGAAGTTTATGATTCTTAAAAGTCATCCACTTATCTATTTTAAATGTTAGGCGTTTAAGACTCTTACATGACTAAATCAAACCAAGGCAGTGATTTCTCTACAGGTGTCAAAAGAAATGGTGAAACTACATTTTTGCCTTTGAGCTCATAGGTTGTGGGGTGTACCAACCCAATAGGAATATTTTCATCATTTAGAGAAGGTTATAGCTATGGAAGCAACTGGGGCGGGGTGGGGGGGGTTGTGAATATTTGTAAGGTATGGAGGGGCATGTGATAAATAGAAAAAGGATAATGTGTGTTATCTTAAATATCTTATGAACTCTAATGACATTAGACCTCTTCTCAGTTGTATAATTATTTTCAATTTTCCCTGAATAATACTGGGAAAAGCCACTTACCTTTCTTTATTTATTTCTTAAATCTCAAAGGAACATTAGCATATAGAGTGATACTACATGTAAGATATTTTGAGTTTTTCCTCAATAAATGTATTGTGCCTACATAAAGATGTCAAATCTCTCTTTCTTATCTGTACTTCTGTCTTATAAAATATCCCATTGTAGCCTGGAAAAGGTGAACTTACTCATTTCTTCCCCAGAATATCATTGTATAGCTAATTGAATGCAGAGGTACCCTGAACTAATGTGAAACCTTCACACACTCTGTCTTGGGAATTCAGAATTAAAACATAGAAACTGATGTATAGGAGCTAAAATGAGGGGTCATGCAAACTTCAGAGGTTTCCATTTCCACAACGTACAACCCTGTGCATGCAGATGAATGAACAGAGAAGTCAGTCATTAAAACAAAAGAATTAAGTGGATGTTTAGAAGGTATAAATATTGGTTAAAAAAAGAGAAATGGAGAGCAAATGTCTGGGTCCTTATGAGTTGTCCTCATGAATGATAAGATTGTACTTGCTAAGTTTTACAAGGTTTCTGGAATCTTTACTGTATACTTCGCTTTAGTACGTTAGCTTGAGTTAGTTTCTATTTCCTAAGAATTTTCTATTTTTTGCAACTTGATTAAGATACACTATCTTTACTGAAGATTCATTAGAACAAAGGTATACTTGTGGCCAGAAAGGCATCATTCTTCAGAATAATGACACACAGAATTAGTAGTCATAAACAAGGGAGTTTCATAGACACTGCAAAACTTACCCCCATACCATTCTATATAAGCAAACTCATGTTACAGATAAGGAAAAGGAGGCACAGAGAGGTTAAATAACTTCTCTAAAGCTGCATAAGTCATATGTGATGGGAAAAGAACTGAACTGAAACCTTCTGATGTCCACACTCCTGTGCTTTCAAAGGCAGGCTCTGTAAGGAGAAGATAGGCCCTGTGACTAAACCCCAGTTACATAAGAAGAATTTCTGGAATATCATTAGTCAGAATTGTTAAGCAAGTCCTCCCACAGTGTCCTAATTGTTCCAGACTCCACCAATCACTGGTATGTAGGCATCTGGGTCTCAGTGCTCATTTGTAAAATGCATGTAGGGCGAAGGGAGAGATGAGAGATAATGATGTAAAGAACTCAGCACAGTGCCTGGCATCTAGCAAAGTTATACCCAATACGTTCCTATTACACAGTACAAGACTGCTCGTTCCAGGCAAATTAAGTAAGGTAGATCTGGGTCCAGCAGCACTGTCCTTTTTCTCAGCTCCTTTCGTGGCTCACAGATAGCGGACTGATCAGCAGAGAAGTAGAGTGCTTATGGCCTCTGAAACAGCTGCTTCTCTGTGTCCAATGTGGGCTTTGTAAGCTCTAAATTTGATTGCCTCCCTTCTGGGACCTTATCTTCTATGTTTCTGTTCATTGCTCCTCCTTTCTTGATTCTTGGCTTGGTAATGAGAGAAATTCCTAGTTGTGTATATGCTTGTTATCCATGGCCTGACTTTGGTCTGACTCCCTGACCCTGATGAATTTCCATTCAGAAGAACCAATCAAGGACTCTGCTCCTCACTTGCACAAATTCTTCACTTACTATTTTCATTAACTTTACTCTTTAAGGGAGTCACTTTCAGAAACATATTTTTATTTCTACTAAACTCTTACTTTCTCACAGCATCTATTCTATTCCTTTTAGTTTGTGATGTCATATTCTGATCACCTTCAAGCCCACCCAAACTACATAGCTATAGTATTTATTTTCTCTTGTGCATTTGTACAATTTCGTCTTTAATCTAAATATTGGATAAACGATCTTCATACCAAGAGGGCACTCCAAACTTTTCCATTGTTTAGATTCTTGGTCTCTCTGTTCTGTCAGCCCTAACTACTCCCAACTGGTCAAACATTTTCATCTTTTTTCTTATCATTCTCATTGTAAAACATTTGAAACACTTTGTATAACATAAATCAGATAAAAATAAGGTGAATGACATCTACATGAGCACCAGAGGGACACTCACCTCTGGAAAGTGTAGGTGGGAATGCTGAGGTACTAGCCTTTTCAGGGCTCTCTGTGTTTCCCTCAAGCCCTATAAAGGAAGTAATGAGTGTTAGAAAAGAGTCGTAGAAGTGCTTACTTAATATATTCTCATAATTTCTTATTAGGTTTACATTTTTCTCTCCCAAGATAGAAAAAAGGGAGAACTGTACCATTATATTATTTGAGGGGAAAATAAATCTGAGAGTCCCATAGTTTATCCTGATAGGGTTAGAAAGGCCTATTCAGTCCTGATATCAATGCTGCCTATCACCGTTGACAGAGACTCTTAGAAAAAGTTTCCCATTGAATGAGGTCCGCACTGAGAAGGAATATCAGTGTTACTGACCTTCAGCTCAGCTTGAGAAATGTATCTCAGGGTATAGCCTTAAAAAGGGAAATGAAATGCATTTAATTTCTTCACAGAAATACTTAACAGATGCCCTTTTGTGGTCATACAATCTGCAAGTTGATGCTGGGGTCCTATTTCTCTTGTTTGAGGAAGAAATATGCCATGGAAAGCATCTTAGTTTTGCAAAGTCAGGCTAAGCACCGATCCTGGACTGAAAGCGTACAGACATGAAGAGTTGATGGTATCCTCTTCACCCGTGGCTGAATATAAATCTCCACGGATTATTTTGATGTCTAATTCTGCTTCCTTTAAGTACAGTGAAGCATGGGCAGGCACATTTCTTTAAAACTGTGGCAGGCCAGGGTGGAGGGAACCCTAGGAGTCGATGAAGTCAATAGATCCCAGGAATAGTGATATTTGAGACCCAATTGAAAATGCTGAAGTGTTCCATTTCTGTATTAAAATTCCTATGTGTTATACTTAAGTCTTTAGAAAGTATGTGTTATACTTAAGTCTTTAGAAAGTTAAACACCATAACCCAGCATCAACCAGGCTTGGAGAAAGAGTATATGACCTTGAGTGGAGTGAGGCGGCTGGAAGGGGGCAGTGAGGCAGCTGGAAGGGGGTCTCCAGCAAGAAGCATACAGAGAAATTACAAGAGAAATGCATATAGAATGCAAGGAAACAAGCGGCTTTAACAACATCGTATCATCCCCAGAGGATTCACACAACAATCTGAGATGGGACAGGAGTTAAACTGATAGATTTTATGCAGCTGTGTAAGAAGGAGCCTCAGACTGTGTTAGCTGAGTGTTGGAAAATGACATGTAATGCTATCCTCTATGTGTAAGGTAGTGGGTTTCTTCAGCTGATCTTTCCTCTTAGGATTTGAAATTTGGAGCTATATCACTCTTCCTATCCTACTCTTCTAGTAATCCTACATGTCTGCTTTACTCTCTCACAGCTTCCTCACTAAGCAGAATTCTTTATGTTTCTGTGGATTTCTATAATATATGTTTGGATTTGAAATCCAGTTGGTCAAATCCCTGTGGGTGAAATGCAAAGGGGAAAAAGGAGAAGAAGGGGTAGGAGGAATAAGGAAATGTAAAGGAGGAGACAGAGAGGAATAGGACGTAGGAGAGATGGGTAATAGGTTGAACTACTGCTTAGGAGAAGCTATGCAGCACTGCTTTTCTTAGTACAATCTGGAGTTAAGACAAAATACTACTGTCATTGTCACCAACTGCCACTTGTCACCAACTGCCATCCATTGTCACCAACTGCCACTTGACAGTGTTATTATCCTGACAGATAACCTTTGTATTATTATCCAAAACCATAGGGAACTGACTTAAATATCACTCTGAATCAAAGAAGAAGAAGAAAAAGTTACTGTCAGGAATACTATGGCAGATGCAATTGGACATAGGGAAATATGCCTTTGCTTTATGTATCTAAGCAAAGTCCCGAGTTGATGCACAGGAAGGTGATGTTCCTGGTCTCTCCATCTAATAATTTGCTAATACTTACTGAGCACTTACTAAATGCCTGGTCTTGGGCTAAACGCTATTCCTCCATTCCCTACCTAAAATCACTATGGACCATTATTATCCACATTTAAATAAAAAAATTGAGGTTCAGAAAGGGTCAGAAACTTATTCAAGGTCACAGGAAATAGAGTGGAAAATGGAGATTGACACATGGGCTGAACTTCCAACCACTGTATCCCTCATTTTCTCCTGCATGCCTTCTTTCCCCTCACCTGTGATTTTCTCTAACTGTTCTGCCCACTTTCCTTCTGCGATTCTCATGTATCTCATGCAATTCTGATTTTTAAATATCTCAGCCTACCCCGAGTAGCTAAGGCAGAGGACGACACCCATGGGTTAGCCACATTTGCACTTACTGTCCTGCTGAAACTTTCTCTGTACAGGGCCTCTCGGGGACCCTCAGCCAACTTCTGGTCATCTTTCATCTTTCATCTGTGAAGATGTGATCAGAGCCCCCAAAGCTGCGTGAGTATTTCTCAAATTTGAAAAGCTGAGCACATTGTCAGAGCTTCTCACGCAGTTGTGCTCCAGGTGGGCCAACTTGTTTAAATCCTCTCAATCTCCATTTCCTCCTCTACAAAATGGAGCCAACATCATGTCTGCTGCATAACTATTGTAGGGAACAATTGAGAAGAAGCAAGAAAAGCTCGTCATCTTCTGCCAACTGTGATGTAAGAGCTCTGTAAGTTTTAGCTGCTACTATTAGTACTAATGGGCTGGGATTTAGCTCAGTTGGTAGAGCGCCACTCTGCAATCTCTGAGGTCCCAACTTTGATTCCCAGCACCACAAAAATGGGAGAAGGACGTGGCAATCCACTCCCATGGCAATCCCAAAACAGTCAGCCATTGAAAACTCTATAAGGGGTGCTATGAGTCGGACACGACTTGATGGCACCTAACAACAATAACATTATTACTAATAATAATAATTAGGAAAGATTTCTAATTTCCATTTAGTAGAGGAAGAATCTGAGTTCTAGAAGGGAGGTTTCTTGTCTCAGATTTTTCCAGTAGTCTGTGTCAGAAGCAAAACAAACCTTTCATTTAAAAAGCATTCACTGAACATTCACCATATGCCAGTCTCTGTGGTATTCCCTTAATATACTCAGATTAATATGCATGATCCCCTCTTTCCCATAGGGCATATTCCTCTAAATATTCATGAATATTCCCAAGGGGAAAAAAGTTAAGGATCCTAGAGGAATGGATTGCTATCTCAAGGTCAAACAGTATATACCACAGACAGTGAGTACAAAATAATAACTCAGACTCTGACACATCAGGTTGCTATACATTCCATTCTACTATGCTGCCTTCAGGCAAATGTAATTAAAGAATATCATTAGAAAACTAACACCCATTATACAATGTATTTCAACATCAGCTAGGAATTATTCTCTCCACCAGTGCAGGAAATTGGGTCTTGGCTTGTGCTTAAATGAGGGAAACAAAAAAGAGTTGATTTAAATTCTATGTGAGAATTTAGATTAGGCAGTGAGGCCTCAGTAAACAGTAGCCATAGACTTTAGAACATAAGAGTTTAGAACATTTTTGGTCAGAGGCAAGCTTGCTTCTGTGTTGCTTCCTCCTATGTTAAGGACCAAGCTTCTGTTTATGGTGCTAAGGGAGCCAAGGTATATGTGAGAAGGTAAATGGGTGGGTGCTAAGATAGGGAAGGGGGCCAGGAAATTCGCATGTTGCCTTTCCTGACGGAGTTGTCTTTATATTCATTTCACTTTACTTATTTCATTCCTCATCTCTTGAGGATCATTATTTACTGTTGTTGTTGTTAGGTGCTGTTGAGTCATGTCCGACTCATAGCGACCCTTATAGGGTTTTCAATGGCTGATTGTTTTGGGATTGCCTCGGGAGTGGGTTGCCATGTACTTCTTCCATTTCTGTGGTGCTGGGAATCGAACTCAGGACCTCAGAGACTGCAGAGCGGCTCTCTACCAACTGAGCTAAATCCCACCCCAAAGTTGTTGTTGTTGTTGGGTGCTGTGGAGACTGTATTCAACTCATAGCGACCCTCATAGGGTTTTCAATGGCTGGCTGTTTCAGGACTGCGTTGGGAGTGGATTGCCAGGTTCTTCTCCCATTTTTGCAGTGCTGGGAATTGAACTCAGGACCTCAGACACTGAAGCTCAGTGCTCTACCAACTGAGCTAAGGAGTCTTTATACACACCATCAACCAGAGTGCTAGAACATGAGCGCCCGTCCTCCCAGGTTGGAAGGAATTCAAAGACAACTGCGGAAGAGTTGTCTCCTCTGAGTAGAGTCGACCTTAATGATAGGAATGGAGTAAAGCCCTTGAGACCTCCCTTTGGTGATGTGGCATGACTAAAAATGAGAAGAGACATAGTGGCTGTCACATTTGGCTCAAACATAAAAAGATGGTGTGCATGGCACTGCATTGGGTACTGTTTCATTCCATTGTACTTAGGGTCACTGTGAGTTGGATCCAACTCAAAGGCACTCAACAACTTTATACACAAAACTGGAAGAGGACGCACCTACAGCCATTGGAAGACCTTGGTTCTCAGGTGTTCTGGGCTGGAATGCCAGGGCCCATGTTCTGAGAGAAGTAGTAGAGTGAGAGGAAGTGGACAGTACCACCCAGCTTCCAGAGTAAACCAGCCAAAAGAAGCCTTTCTTGCTCCTGTTCTCACCTCTAGTTCCAGCCTGAATGAACAGGTTTCATCCTGGCCAGAGTTGAAATGAACTAAGCAGCAGAGACAAAATAGAAAACAATGACCCTAGGTTTCATAAGACTGAGAGCAAAGGGAGAGAAGAAATAGAAATGTGAGAGAGGTTGGTGTTTTGGAGGCAAATACTCATTATTAATAATAATAATATAGCTCTCATTCTGAATGTGTACTATGTGTGAAGCATTGTTGCTAAATTATTTATGATACATACAATAAGTTAAGTACTACACCAATATATAAAGAGAAAATAAAGTGGAGGCTCAGACAAGTTAAATAATTTACCCAAGGCTAACCAATCATTGTCAGAGTTCAGAGTTAAACTCATGTCTGTCTGTCTCTAAAAGCTACTCACTTTCTGTATGCTATGCTGGGGTATAGCTACAAAAATATGGAGAAAACAGAATATTTACTGAATTCAAAGCTCAAAACATCCAGTTTCCTTCTCTGTAAAACAAAGAGATTGAAATCTCATCCAGACATGTGACTTTGGGGGACCAGAAGCTCAGCACCCTCTGAAATCTGACTCGGCAAAGCACACATTACAATAACTCAAGTGGAACCTCTTCTCATTCTCAGTAGATAAAAGTCCTTTTGGAGGAAAAGGATAAATAGATGAGCACAATAACAATGTAAGATTCTGCAAGTGAAGATTCGTATGAAAAATACTTTTTAGTTTCGTGAGAAATAAAACAGAGAGACTTTTGAATAGGGTGGGCTGACAATAAATCATGGAGAAGAATGTTTTTACGATCATTTTCCTTGTACATCCACTTCACCTTTATGCCTGCAACTAATCTTCTAGGTATTGCTTAAACATATTCATAAACATGGAGCTCATTTTTTTTTTTAATTCTTGCATTGAACTCTATTCTCTGCCATGGTAAATCATAAAGAATATAATGGCTAAGTAATTCACTTTAGTTGTGAAGTGTTCATTTGGCACTATCTCTGGCCTCCTTACAAACAAGCAGAAATACAGAGGAGAATAGGCTCAAACATCTTAGTGAAGTATTTCCAAGATTATGTGTGATCAGAATATCAATGTGAGTGCAGTGTGATATTAGTTTTGGGAAACGTTTATCCTATGAAATGAATCATAATTACAATGGCAAGTCTTGGCATGAAGAAAAAAAGATAAAAATCTCTTTATAGGCCGGGGAAAGAGAGAGGAAGATTGCACAATTGAGCCCAGAGGCAGTCTGAAGTGCCCTGTCTCAAGAGGAAAAATTTAAAAGGGATGAAGGGTGTATCTCTGTGACAGAGCGCTTGCAAATTATGCACAAAGCCCTGGATTTGGCATCCTCGTACCACAAAAAAGAAAAACAAAAGCCTATTTACAAATTCACTCTCTTTCTCCCTACTTTCCTCTCTCTCTTTTTCCCCAATAATTCTAGCCAAATCACTTGGTATTAGCTATTTCCTGAGATTTATCATCAAACGTATTCTTTCTAGGCTCTAAGCATTTTTTCTAGGGGTACATTTGCTTGGATGAATTGGTTTGGTGGAAAGAGAGCATTGAATGTCAATTGACTGTCAATTGGCTGGTCTTATAAATGGCAAGGACTTGGAGAATGTAGAAGGAACAAATGTCCTGGGCATCAATATTGACTGTAAGCCACACATCTTCACATATCATTACCATATACTCAGATCTCTCTGTTTATCCTCCTCTCATAGCTCCCCACTCCAAAGCCATAGTGTTCTAAGTTTCCGATCAGACTGAGACATTTTTAATGCTCTAAATCCATGCTCTTGCCTGCCAGACTCCCAACACTAGTCTGCTCTCCATAGTAGCCAGTGTGATCTTTGAAAATCGAAGGCACTCAGTTTGCACCTCTGTCTAACCCTCATTGGAACCCTATGGCATTTACATTCAAGACAAAGTTCTAAACTGGCCTCTGGGGCCGTGCCCCATCCTGCTGCTGTCTACATTCCTGCCTCTTATTGCACCAGGTTCCCAGGAGACTCCTCTTCCACCCACACAGACCTCCTGAGGTCTCTCCCTCCTTGTCCTTTGCCTCTAGGTCTAGTGCTCCTTTCCCAGAATCAGCGGGAATAAGTGATTCCTGTCCTCTGACAAGTTCATTTTCCCTTATTTTCCTTCCTGGCACTCATCACCATTTATATCTGATATTTTGATTACTCTTGGGGTTTCCCATTAGACTGAAAATTCAGAGATGGGAGAAGTGTTTACCATTGTATCCCCAGTGTATGGCACAAAGTATGGCACATAATCATGTTTAATAAATATGTTCCCTCAATTAAATTTTTTAACCTCCATGACTCTTTCCTCTATACCTTAATCTCCCAAACACCCTTCAGGTATTTTCACAGAAAACAGTCTTCCAAGTCCTCCTGTCCTCATCCTAAAACTCATTTACTGCATCTTAACAACCTGTTTAATTTTAAAAATAATACAAATTCTACTTTAAAAAAATACATATATATCTCTGCTAACATATAAAAAAACATATATATCTCTAACTAACAGGGTGTTTGTATGTGATGTCAGAAGAAAGCTGATATGGACTGGATCGTGTCCTTCATATTTTCCCAGGTATCACACACCCGTCTGAAAAAGCAAAGGCTGTGGAGGGTCTGCTCAACATAATTGGAAGATGACAGTCTGGATGGTTTTATTTTAACCTAGTTGATTCATTCTTTTGGTGTCACCTAGCTTTGGGTGTCACAGAGTGTCTCCCAGAGATCAGCCATGGTGTCTCCCAGAGATCAGCCATGGTGTCTCCCAGAGATCAGCCATGGTATCTTCGCTTGCTTTTGTAACGTGAATAGGCTTGGCATTGCCTGGTAAGAGTTATCCTCTTCACATTCTCTCTGAAGTAGCAAAAATGGAAAAAATTTTTAGGGAAAATTATGGATCTGATATGAGCTTCTCAAAATAAAGAACCAGATTATAGACATAGGAAAATATAGATACTAAGCCAGGCGTGGTGGCCCACACCTATAATCCCAGAGACTAGGGAGGGAGAAACAGGAGGATCACAAGTTTGAGACCAGAGGCAATCTGAGTAATTTAGCAAGACCCTGTCTCAAAAAGTAAAAAAAATAAATAAATAAAAAATAATAAGAATAAAAAATGGGCTGGGTGTGTAGCTCAATGGTACAGCACCTGTAAAGCAGGCAAGTGCTACACCCTTGGTTCAATCCCCAGTATCGCAAAAAAAAAAAAAAAAAAAAAAAGACACTGTACAGAAACTGGAAAGGGAGTAAGGGCAGAGGGAGACGCTAGCATTGTATCTATGTTATATAAATCCTCTCAGCCAGACAACGTTATTGGACCACATAGATGTTTGACCCAAGTGGGTTACTTCCAATTTCCCTCCCAGGTGTCTGGAACTGGTATTTCCAAATTCGGGCCATCTTTTCTTTTTGCTTGAGTTGAGGAGATTCAAACTGAGATGATAAGACAAGGGAACAAGAGAAAGCTTGCCAAGAGGAAAGAATGAAAAAGACAAAGGAGAGCTGCAGGAAGGAGAGATGATGTAGACAGAGACCAAAACACAGATGAGGATGGTGACTAGCTGTTTGGAAGCCTGGCAATGGTTTATTGCCACCTTTCAAAGACTGAACCACTTACGCCTGTTGGGACACATACCTGCTTCTGTCTAAGTTGCTTTTTTGACTTAATATCATTGGAGTATGTCTCCCTTGTTGTTGTTGTTGTTGTTAGGTGCTGTCGAGTCGGTATCCGACTCATAGCGACCCTCATAGGGTTTTCAATGGCTGATTGTTTCGGGATTGCCTTGGGAATGGATTGCCAGGCCCTTCTCCCATTTTTGGGGTGCTGGGAATTGAACTCCGGACCTCAGAGACTGTAGCACAGTGCTCTACCAACTGAGCTAAAGCCCAGTCCCATGTCTCTCTTACTTGGAATCAAAAGTGTTTGACCAAGGCAAGGATTTAACACTAATACTGAATATTTAGCTGTAGCCATAACCCTGTGGCATCTGATCCTGTCAGATCTCAGAAACTAAGAACGGTGGGGCCTGGTTAGTACTTAGATGGGAGACCACCTGGGAACACCAGGTGCTGAAGGCTTGGGAGACAGACCTGGCAAACCACTCCCAAAAATCAATCTGCCATTGAAAACCCTATGAACAACAGAGACGCACTGAGGATAGTGTTTTGCCTGTTGTACATAGGGTGGCTATGAGTTGGATACCGACTTGGCGGCACCTAACAATAACAACAACAGCACTGAGTATTTATGCTAATTCTGAGTCTTTATACTTTACTGAGTCTGAAGGCATTGAAAAGTGACTTTTAAAAGTGTGTGAAAAAAGTAGAGCTGAGACTTATAGGGAAGTGAAAGGAGGGAGAAATTGAGCTGGAAGTGTGTGGAGGGGTCCTTTGTCCAGGTAACTGGCATTGGGACCTTCTATCCTTGTCTAATCAAGAAAGAGAATCTAAATGCACAGACTGCCTGATTTAGTATTTCTTTCTCTAAATTATCAGAGAAGTCAGCAAGTGACTAGAAAGCAGTGCTTCAAATTGTGTAGAAAATCCAGTTGTTTACTAATTATTTATTGGCTAAATTACTAAGAGAAGTGTT
Organism: Pedetes capensis; assembly: GCA_007922755.1. NCBI lineage: Eukaryota > Metazoa > Chordata > Mammalia > Rodentia > Pedetidae > Pedetes > Pedetes capensis. The sequence continues at coordinate 5,312 of VMDO01017281.1, read as the reverse complement.
TGTCTCCTAGGCCCAAATACTTTGTTCTTCCTCATTATTTACATTCGTGAAGGATTTTTGTTTAGGCTGTAAGGTCAATTGAGGACATAATAGTTTGTAGTAAAAGAGCTGTAAAGATACATGCATCCCCAGAAATAAACTGTGATGTCATATAAAAATCAAAATTGAAAAGTGACATATGACATATAAGGCTGGCTGTTTCACTTGGCTGATTAGCTGGTTCTATAGGCTGGTCTCAATGCAGATTCTAACATTTTCAGTTAACAAAGATATCATTGGTTTAAGCGTAGAACTAAGGGGACTGTTCTGAACAGTTACCCCAGAAATGTATGTATACAGTACCTTTGATGAGGTAAAGCAGTTGCAGTAATTTGTAATGCAGACATTTCCCTTCGAGGTTCCATTTGACTCATTTGTTAGTAATGTTGGTGATGACAATAGTAGAAAGGACCATTTGAGGAGAGTTTACTGTATTGGTGAGCACTGTGCAAAGGGCTTTGTGTAGAATTCATTGTTGTTGTTGTTAGGTGCCATCATTGTTGTTGTTGTTAGGTGCCATCGAGTTGTGTCCGATTCATAGTGACCCTTCTAGGGTTTTCAATGGCAGACTGTTTTCAGGATTGCTTCGGGAGTGGATTGCCACGTCTGTCTCACATTTTTGCAGTGCTAGGAATCGAACTCGGGACCTCAGAGACTGCAGAGTGGCACTCTACCAACTGAGCTAAATCCTAGCCAGGAGAATTCATTGGGACCTTTCAATAGCTCCATGATAAACAGGCAATTTATTTTAAAAATTTCATTTAATTTTGAATATATTTTTAAATTATATAAAACAAAGAGAATTTACTTGAATCATCTACATGTTCATATAGATTTAAAACAGCCTTTATTGTTAACAAATCACTGCAATTTGTATAACTGCATGGAAGTCCAAGAGATTGGTTTTACTGCCCATAGGAAATCTCAGAGTAATTGTCAGAAGAAAGAGGAAAGAAAAAAAGAGAGAAGGAGAAGGAGGAGGAGAAGGAGGGGGAGATCTCAAATCCTAAAGCCTAACTTTCAAATACTAAAAACCAGTGGCTTTTCAAAGTCTCCTAGAGCTTCAGTCTCCATTTTGAAAGGTCTATTAGTAATACTTTACGGAATCCATTGCAGCTGATTTCTTTTTCAATTACAAAAAAAAGAATTCTACTAATGAAGAAGTTCCTCAAAATTACAATTCTATATTTGTCTACTTTGGTTATAAGCAAAACAATATATATTATTTATGTTGTCACTATTAGGTGCCATGGAGTCGAGTCTAACTCATAATGACCCTAATAGGGTTTTCACAAGTTGATTGTTTCAGGATTGCTTTGGCAGTGAATTCCCATATTCTTCTCTCTTTTTTGAGGTGCTGGGGATCAAATCCAGGTCCTCAGACACTGCAGAGCAGTACTGTACCAACTGAGCTACACCCTAGCCCCAAAGTGTTGCCCAGGCTGTCCTTGAACTCACAATCCTCCTGCCTCTTCCTCACCAGCTTGTTACTGGTGTGCACCACTACGACTGGTATGTCATTTGTACATCAAGTATAACATTTCTCACTCAGAATGCTTACAGAAATGTGTGTGTGTGTGTGTGTGTGTGTGTGTGTGTGTTCTAGAAGGGAAAATATACACAATAATGATTTAAGAGACCTTTTTTTGTCCTGCCTTTGACTGTGATTCGCTGTTTATACCTAGACCATCACTTAAGTTCCATTTCCCTGGTTTTCACAAATGTAAAGTTGAAATTAGAATATATATAATCATGTTTTAAGAATGACAATACAAAGTAATAGTACTGTATATTATTCAACTTTGTTATTTTCACCCTATTCGGAGAAGTGATCCTTTGCAAACCATAGGAAACTTTCTATCCTGAGAGTTCACCAAAGAGTGTTTTTCTTTCTTTTATGTCTCCCACTTTGCCTTAGATCTTTAGGAAGCATTATTTGAGAGGGGATCTTCACTTACTTTGGAGGGTTAATGGGAATTTTTGTAGCATAAAATCACATAAATGTGATTGAAACAAATGGAGCATTTAAATCAATAACAACAAATCATTAGAACAGCCGGTAATTAACCTTTCATCTCCATAAAGCATTATTTAGACAGGAAGGCAAGGCAGCATCTTCTGTATAAGTGTGGTGTTAGTGGAAGCCTGCTGATCTAAACACTGTTTTAATCATGAGTTAGAAATATGAAATAGAGCATAATTTAATCTAAAAACTGAGATTTCTCAGATGCAAAACTTCCAAAGGTGACTGAAGATAACAATGCAGGATTTTCCATTTATATTGTAGTGTTTGTCTTTATAATATCAATTTGTTTAGCCTCTGCATGAGTGGGATAAAGAAGAGCATTTGTTTTTGTTTTTGTTTATATTTTGAGACAGGGTGTCACTAAGTTATGCAGATTGCCTCTGGTCTGGGACTTGAGATCCTCATGCCTCCGCCTCCTGAGTCCCTGGGATGACAGGCGTGTGGCACCATGCCTGGCAAGAATAGATTTTGAGAAATGAGAAAATATAAAGTCACAAAAATACTTTTCTAAGCAAGGGACATGGGAGAGAATTATGCTTTCTTCAAGTCAAATTATCACCAAACCATTAGATAATCCTTGGTGTTTTACAAAAATTTATTTGTCAACTCTCAAGACATCTCAAGAGTTCAAGGATGATTTGAAATAAGGTATACTTTAGAAAAGCAATAGTTCTGATGCATAGCATAGCCTCAGCAAGATAAAGAAACTGAGATGCCTTTTAAGAGAAATATAGAACAAGTCTGGACGCGTGGTACACGTCTGTAATCCCAGAGACTTGGGAGGCAGAGGCAGGAGGATCAGAAGTTCGAGACTAGAGGCAGTCTGCATAATTTAGTGAGACCCTGTCTCAAAAAGAAAAAAAAAATGGGCTAGGGGTGCAGCTCAGTGGTACAGCACTTTCAAAGCATGCAAGCAAGAGGCCCTGGGTTCAACCACTCATATGGAAAAAAAAAAAAAAAACACCCAAAACTTCACCAAACAACATTAGAACTAGTAAATGAATACAGCAAAGTTGTAAGATACAAAATCAACAAGCAAAAATCAGTACATTGCTGTACACCAATAGTGAACTAACTGAAAGATAAATCAAGAAAGCAATATCATTTACAATAACTACAAGAAAACAATACCTGGGAATAAGTTTAATGAAGAGGTGGTAGGTCTCTATGATGAAACCTACAGAACACTGATGACACAAAAGTGTGGGAAGACCTACTGTGTGTACATTGATTAGAAAAATCCAAAATGATTTATAGATTCAATGTAAGCAAAATAGCAAAATACCCCTAACATTGTTCATATACCTACAAAAAAACAGCCTTAAATTTTGTATGGAAACACACACATCTACATAGCTGAAGAAACCTTGAGAAAAAATGAATAAAGTGGAAGGCATTATACTACCTGACTTCAAAACACACTAGAAAGATACACTATTCAAAGCAGCATAGTCTTGGCATAAAAACAGACACACAGACCAGTGGAACAGAATAGAGAGCATAAAAGAAAAGCCATAGATACACAGATAACTGATTGTTGACAAGGGTGCTGGGAATACACATTTCAGAAAGGACAGTATTTTCAATAAATGGTTTGGGAAAATTGGATATCTACATGCAGAAGAATGAAACTTGACCCCTCTCTCTCTTACCAGTTATAAAAGTAATCTCAAAATGGATTAAAAACTTAAATGTTAGACTTGAAACATAGATGAAATGCTTCAGGACATTGAGATGGGCAAGGATTATTATTATTTTATTTTTTATTTTTTATTTTTGGTGGAGGGTACAAGATGTCCAAAACACGGGAAACAAAAGCAAACATAGGCAAATGGAACTACATAAAACTAAAAAGATTTTGCACAGCAGAGTACAGAGACAACCTGTCAGGGTGTGGCTCAGGCCTGGCAGAGGTCCCAGCCTTGCCCTGACACCAAGTGGGTATCGGGGACCCACTGGACTAGGTTGGTGTAGTGGCCAGAGGCACCAAAGAAGGACCTCAGGAGACCTTCTACGGGAAACACAGAGGGAAGGTTTATTAGGCTACTCCCCAAGTGGGGTGCAACCAGCAAGCAGCCCCTGTCAAGTGCTCAAGTGCTAGCTCTAAGCCTGCAGCATTCCATGCTGCAGGCTCACTGGTGGAACAGCTCAGCCTTAAGGGCACAGCTACAAGCAGCTGGTGTTCCGCTGGGCTGGAGGTCTCGTGGTCTTGACTCCGTGCAGCTCGCCTTCTCTGCCTCCCTCCTTCCTAAGAATGGGAGGAATTGGGAGGCTCTTCCTTGCTTGCTTGTAGCCCTCCATGCCTTGGGGCCCCTGGTCTTGACCCGTGGGCTTGCTTGGAGATCTTCCACTAGATTGGGGAGCGCTGGATCAAGGTGATGGGGGCCAGGCAGCAGTTGAGGGACGGGGAATGGTGGTGGGGTGAAAGGGATCCGGGAGTCTTGCTTATATAGGGTCCCGGAGGGGGACGTGTCCTGGGGTTAGCCAATCAGGGCACATTCCTGACAGGCACAACAGGTAAACTGTCATACCTGCCACGTAGGGGCAATTATTTAACTGAGATGCTAGTGGTAGCCAATCAAAATTGAGGTGGTTGAGGCTGGTCAGGCTGGTCAGGGGCCCCTTTGCTCACTTGAGGGAGGGGTAGGAGTGAGTGAATGGAATGTGGCCATGGGGTCAGCTAAAGGTCAGTCCCTCATGCCAGTAGGAGGGACCCTAGTTATGGGATGCATTTTTAAAAATCCCCAACAACAACCTAGAGTATGAGATAAAATAGTGTCAAACTATACATCTGACAAGGTTTTGATAGCCAGAATTTTAAGGGACACCAAAAACTCAATAAAACAAGCAAAAATCCCAAAACAAATAATTCAGTTTAAAAAATGGCCCACAGCCCTTAATAGACATTCTTCAAAGGAAGACAGCTGAATGGCCAACTTGTTGTGGTTGTTAGGTGCTGTGGAGTCGGTTTCCGGCTCATAGTGACCCTCATAGGTTTTCAATGGCTGACTGTTTTGGGATTGCCTTGGGAGTGGATTGCCAGGTCCTTCTCCCATTTCTGCAGTGCTGGGAATTGAACTCGGGACCTCAGAGACTGCAGCGCAGCGCTCTACCAACTGAGCTAAATCCCAGCCCCGAATGGGCAACAGGTACTTGAAAAAATGTTCAGCTTCATTAGTTAATGGAGAAATGTGAATCAAAATCACAAGATATCACCTCATTCCAGTAAGAATGGTTATTTTTTTTT
>VMDO01017280.1:9716-45386 GCA_007922755.1 Pedetes capensis | reverse complement strand
ATAGTCCCACCAGCAGTTGTAAAAGGGTTCCCCCCACAATATGGCAAACTGACAGACACATGGGGGAACTACTGGTAGATCCTATTTTAATGACTTGAAAACTTTGACTTGGCAGCTTCCAAATAGTTTGACACCAAAAAGTGAGAATTATGGAAAGAAAAGTGAAAGGTAACAGCTTATTAAGAAGGAAGTGGCACCCCGGTAAGAGTGAGCAGGTGGCACAGCTAAGTAATATGAGAATTTGCTTAATTACAGAGTGGAAAAAGAAAGCACAAACATCACTCTTTGCCTAAAATGTTCCTCAACTCACATGACAACCTGCTAGTATGTACTCAGTCTTCACACCTCAGCCTTAATGCCACTACCTCAAGACAACCCCCGCCAGTTAGAGCCCATGCCTACTTTACTTATTCCCATATGTTCTCACTTTTCTCTAAAGAACTTCAGAAACTCGGAATAATCACTTAATTATATGCTGGCATAATCATTATACTTACTGAATAGTTGTTCACATAGACTATCAGTTCCATGAGGACAAAGGCATATTTAGTTTTTCACAATATTTCCAGCATTGGTATAGTGGCTGGCACCCAAGAGGCACATGGCAGGCCCTTACTAAATGGCTGTTTCCTGATTGATCTATTGCAGCAAACACTGGCATGGTCAAGAGGAAGATGACAGTCAGGAAAATAAGTTTCTCATGAAACTATGGGTTAGATGAAGGAAGCTAAAGAGGATGCACTATGACTGGTAAAAGGAAATAAGTTTATTAATAGCATTTTGAACTGGGTAAAAGGCAGAGGCTGAACAAAAGGCTTAAGGAGAAACCAATAGTCAAAGCTCTCAGGTAAAGTTTGGACAGGATTTCTGCAGTAAAGAAGGAAAGTGTAGCCCATCTTAAGAGACAGTGAGATACTTCCCAGAAGTTTGTAAGAGTAGAACAAAAAGCACAAGGAGTCAATAGTGACTTTGAAATTACTTTAGGAACACTGAGAGATCCCTAAATATGCAAGAAAAATGAGGCAGAGGAGAGATTCCACATAATTATAGTGAGCTTGCCATAATTAAATGAAACATAAAAGGTAGCTGAGACGCCACAAGAACTCTGTTGAAGATTTTTTATCTTGTGATAGTGCTATATTTTTAAGTTTACTACAGATGTAAGTTTGACTAATATTAAAATGCTTATATTAAAAAAATAGGACTACATGCCAACAAATTTGCAATGTTTTAAAAATTCCTCAAAAATGGCTGTACTGTTAAAAAAACTAGTTATTTCAGTGTAAAAAGAATGGCTAATTCTAAGATCAACTAAACTGAAAACATTTACCATTTTAAAGTCAGGAAAAAATGTATATGTTTTATGTATTTAAACCTATATTTCTAATTTATCACTACAAAATTTCACTGTATTGCTTGGCTTCATAAATTAGAGACTCTAGCATTTTTAAAATTATATCCTCAGTATGTATAACATTGTGACTCAGTGATCTCAAATAAACTTAGCACTTTTCTAGGGGGTAGATTTAGTGAAATCCAAATTCAACTGGACAAATGCCTAATTGTAAAACTCATTTTAAAAATGCCAGTCTCCTACAACGTTTTTTTAAGATTTGGAGGAGGAGGATGGAAAAAGAGAAATATATTAGGCAACCAGCTCTATTATGCAAAGTTGTCTAAGAGTAACTACTTTAGTCACATCAACTTGTTTCAGCCAAATTCTTTCTCTTCTCCCACTCGTGCATGAACTCAAAATGAAACAAATCTCCTCTTATGGTTGACATGCTCTCTCTCTTCACACTATGAAAAAGTACATCAACCCTGGTAAAAAGAAAACACTTGGGAACCAGAGCACAGTAGAAATAGGGAAAGCCTCTCAGTCTAAGGGAAGGATGAAGTCATTCTTCCAAAAAGGATTCAACAGTGGGGAAATATTGAAGGTTTTCTTCTCTGTACAGCATCAACTGATCAGTGGACCACGCACCTACCTACCAAGCTCAAAGCAAAATGGGTTTGGAAGAAAAGAATAAAGTCTCTGATACTAAGATTATAGCAAATGTTGTGATCAGTAAAATGTTTTTCAGACTGACTGACAGTACACAGCAAGAATGGGATGAAGAATTGGGGAACTTAGGTTGGGTGGGCTGTGAATTCTTAAAACAACAAATGAATCATATCTATACTCAACTATCAATAGAAAATTTAAAAACTTCCAGAACTTAAAATATTTAGGATTTATCTATTATTTCTGATTATCCAAGTATATGTTTCCCTGTGACACTGATAAGCTACTCTTTTCATTTCCCAATATGTAGACGCAGAACATTAAAAAAGAAAAAATAAAGGGGCCAGTCTATCTCTCCCTGTTTCTATGTTTTCCATCCTCCCTCCCTTTATTCCTGAGTAATTCAGTTCCAGCAAGGCAGTCAATGCCAGGGTATTGAAGCCCAAGTCAAGAGAGAAGAACGTGGCAGAAACAGTAGTGGCAATAGCTGGGGTCAGGCCATTGACTTACAAACAGGATAAAGATCATCTCATTGTGCCACAAAGTGACCAAAGAATGAGAAGGACAGTTTGAAGGGCCTCCTACTGAGCAAAACTGGAGGATTTTAAGCATAAAAATAAAAAACAACAGTAACATTTAATCCATTAAAAATAGAAATCAATGCACACATACCGATATAAATAAGAGAATGAGTAATGAGAAGAGAAAGAAACTATTCCTTGTAGTAGAATGCTAACTGACTGACACAGAAAGACTAAAGAAATTATAAAATCACCATCTGGCAACTAACACAGTAATAATTTATTCAGCCAAGGAACATATACAGATGCTAAACCTAGTAGGTAAGAGGTTGATGGAGAGGATATTATATAGTCTCAAAAAAACTGATTAAAAAAAAGAGAATAAGTAATTTTACAGTGGAGAGATCAGATAGACATGACCTTAAGTAAGTGACCATGGTTAACAGCTCTAATAATGTCACAAATAGTAATATGCATCATCTGACAGAATGCAATAACAATACATCAATTCAAATAATGTTCCAAACAAAAATTTCTGAATCATAACCTGAGTCTAATAGTAAGAACATGTTGGAAAACCCCAAATTGAAGGATATTTTATAAAACAATTGGCTTGTAATGTCAGAAATTTTCCAAATATAGAAGGTCAAGGAAACACTGAAAAACTATGGATGATGAAAGGAGACCAAAGAGCCATGACAGTTCTGTTTTCCATCACAGTATAGGCCCAAGATGAAAAGGAGAACCTCATGTGGGAACATCACAAATGCAAGCTCTGCCTCAACATCTGCCTGAGAGAGTGGAGATAGACAGATCCGCACAGCTAAGGTGATGGAGCAACTATCAGGACAGATGCCTGTGTCTTCCAGAGCTAGGTATTCTGTCAGATCCTTCAGCATCAGGAGAAACGAAAAGATTGCCACCCACTGCACAGTCTGGGTGGCCAAGGCAGGAGATATCCTGGACAAAGGTCTAAAGATGCAGAAGAATTCTAAAGGAAAATATAACTTCTCAAGTACTGGAAATTTTGGTTTTAGGATTATTGATCTGTGGATTAAATATGATTTAAACATTAGTATCTACAGCCTGGGCTTCTATGTGGTACTCGGTAGGCCAGATTTCAGCATCATTATAGACAAGAAGCATGGGCTGGGATTTAGCTCAGTGGGTAGAGCGCTGTGCTGCAGTCTCTGAGGTCCCGAGTTCAATTCCCAGAACCACCAAAATGGGAGAAGGGCCTGGCAATCCACTCCCAAGGCAATCCCGAAAACAGTCAGCCATTGAAAACTCTATGAGGGTCGCTATGAGTCGGATACCGACTCGACAGCACACAACAACAACAACAACAACAACAACAACATAGACAAGAAGCATAGTACAGGGTGTTTCACACAGAATCAGCAAAGTAAAGGCCATGTGTAACAAAGTAAAAAAAGTAAAAGCACAAAGGTGATGGGATCATCCTTCTTGGCAAATAAATTTCCACTTCTATCTAAAGAATCAACAAAAAGGTTTCAATGAAATATAGATGGAGAGAAACAGAAAGAGCGGGGGGAGGGAGAGAGAGGGGGAGGGAGAGAGAGAGAAGGAGGGGGAGGGGTATGCTGGGGTTTAGCTCAGTTGCTAGGAGTGTTTGTTCTGTGCACACTGAGGCCCTGGGTTTGATCCCCAGCACTGCAAAAACTGGAGAAGGACCTGGCAGCCCATTGCTGAAACAACTCCGCAATGAATCAGCCATCCATCAAAAACCCTTTGAATAACAGAGAAGCACTGACATATGGCTAGGCATGACACAGTGTTCAGTGGAGTTTGGTTCTGTCATACATAGGACGTCCAAGTCAGACCCAACCTGATGGCACCTAAAAAAAACATAGATAAAGTTGTTGTTGTTGTTGTTGTTGTTGTGTGCTGTCGAGTTGGTATCCGACTCATAGCAACCCTCATAGGGTTTTCAATGGCTGACTGTTTCGGGATTGCCTTGGGAGTGGATTGCCAGGCCCTTCTCCCATTTTGGCGGTGCTGGGAATTGAACTTGGGACCTCAGAGACTGCAGTGCAGCGCTCTACCAACTGAGCTAAATCCCAGCCCCAAAGTTGTTGTTAGGTGTCATCAAGTCGAAACTGACTCACAGTGGCCCTATGTACAACAAAGGAAACACTATCCAACACTATGCCGGGCAAACAATCCTCTTGTGTTTGAGCCCACTGTTGCAGCTACTATGTTTCTTCTCATTTAGAGTCAAACCAAAGGAGGCTTTACTCTATTCTTGCCATAAATGTTGACTATACTTTGAGGGGGCTGGGATTTAGCTCAGTTGGTAGAGCACTGCTCTACAGTCTCTGAGGTCCCGAGGTCAGTTCCCAGCACCGCAAAAAAAAAAAAAAAAAAAGGACATGGCAACCCACTCCCAAGGCAAATCCCGAAACAATCTGCCATTCAAAACCCTATGAGGGTTGCTATGAGTTGGACATGACTCGATGGCACCTAACAACAATACTTTGAGGAGGCAACTCTTCCTCAGTTGTTTCTTGAATGCCTTCCAGAGTAAGGGCCTCATTTTCCACCACTATATTTGACAGTGCTTCTCTGTTATTGATAGGTTTTCAATGGCTAATTGTTTTGGGAGTGGGCTGCCAGGTCATCCTCCCTAGTTTGTCTTAGTCTGGAAGCTCAGCTGAAACCTATTTACCATGGGTGGCCCTACTGGTATGTGAAATACTGGTGACATAGCTTTCAGCATCATGGCAGTATGTGATGTGATCCTAAACTGGGTCTTTTTGCTTGAAGTACAACCTTGGGACAAAACATAAATAGGGCTTTGATTGTTTCCTAACTTTGATGGTTGATGTAGATGTTCTTGCTTTTAGAAAATACATATGAAAGCATCTGGAATTAAGGACAGATCATGATTCCAAAGCCTGCAGCTGTAGCCCTGTGGCATCCGATCCCGTTAGATCTTGGAAGCTAAGCAGGGTCGGGCCTGGTTAGTACCTGGATGGGAGACCGCCTGGGAACACCAGAAGCTGTAGGCTTGGGAGAAGGACCTGGCAACCCCCTCCCAAAAATCAATCTGCCATTGAAAACCCTATGAACAGCAGAAAAGCACTGGCAATAGTGTTTCCCCTGTTGTACAGAGGGTCACTATGAGTCAGATACCAACTGGATGGCACCTAACAACAACAAGAACAACAACAACATGATTCCAAATGATTCTGGAAAAACAAAATGTTCTTCATATTGCTTTTGGAACATTTTCTTGAATTTGAAATTAATTTAAAATAAAAAATAAATAAGAGGAATAGTTCAGAAGGTTAGAATACATAGATATGATATGGATATAGGAAGGAAAGAGAGGTATAAAGATAGATACATGATAGATATAGTGATATATCACAAGGCTGCTTTAACTCACCAACCAAAACCAAAAGTTTCTGGCTTCTACTTTCAGGTTTTCCACACCAGTGACCCTGCTCTAGTTCAGGCCACCATCACCTCTTACTGTGATCCTACAACTGGCCACACAACCAATCTCGCTCTAATGCTGATTTCTTTCATTCAACTTGTCTCTTGCTCTTTCTTAAACACAGATCTGGACATTTTCTCTACCCTCCAACTACTTTATGGCCATATCATACATAAATACATAAATGTAAATTTACATACATAAATGTAAATTTTCTTTACATGGCTCACAAGTCCAGGATGATCTGAACCCTTGATTATTCTTCCTTACCCCTATGGCTCCAAGTCTCTAATCACTTTTCACCCCTTGAGCTCCAACTCTACACTCCAGTCACATACTTTAAGATCCTTAAACATGATGTCTCTTATGTGTGCTACTCTTTGGCATGAACTCTTTTCTCAATTACAACTCACTTCTTTCCCACTAGGGGCTGGGATTTAGCTCAGTTGGTAGAGCACTGCACTGCAGTGTCTGAGGTCCCGAGTTCAATTCCCAGCACCGCAAAAATGGGAGAAGGACCTGGCAATCCACTCCCAATGCAATCCAGAAACAGCCAGCCATTGAAAACCCTATGAGGGTCACTATGAGCGGGATAACGACTCGACAGCATACAACAACAATCTTTCCCACTGAGTGCACTATGTTCTAGAAATATTCAGTTTAATGAACGAATGAATGATAGTATACTTAATCTTTATTGCATTCCCCAAACCATTGTTCAGAAAGTTTTTATTCTACTACAACTTTGTAACAATTCAATATAAAATCCTGTGACTTCATAACTTTTAAATATCTTTCTTTGCTTCTTACTTGCTCCAACCTGAAAGGCTGATGTCAGATTCTTCAGTCACTCATATATCACTGCACAGGAAATTAGTAGACTTGGGTCCCCAAGGATGTTTCATATACAACAAAATCTCCGGAACAGTTCAGATAATTAATGAACCTTCCTACAAAGGAGGAACAGAAACTAATTTTAAAAATATTCAGATGAGTTAATATTTTCTATGCACATTGGTCTCATTTATTCTTTTATATAGTGCTTTTCCTCAAAATATTTTGAGCACTTTTTGCTCTACTTTTCATAGAAATTGTGACAACTTCATGAGATGGGACAAGCACCTTATAGCAAATTTATGCAGGAGGAATAATTTTATTTATTTAACAGGTGAAGAAATAATAAAAAGAGAAGTTTAGAAAGTTTCCTGTATCACAAAGTCATAGAGCCATATTCAAACTAATATCTGTCTAAGTCCAAAAGCCTCATCCTTCCTAATGTAATTATAAAAAGAAATGGTTCAGAATTCTCTTCATGAGCAATATCTACTTTCAGAATAGGTAGGCACAGGCAAAGTGGATTTGTTTATTGTCTTCAATTTCTTTTTTATTCCACCTTCTTTTTGTGAATGTACTGAATTAGAGTAGATAGTATAACAGCCTCAATTTCTAGATTTCACTTAACTAGAAGTACACAGATCATTTTAATAGTATTGTGCAAAACAGACTGAATTACCACACATAACAGGGTGCCTACTGAAGATTTGTTGGTGTTAACTTTTAAGGATGCAGTTGATGCTTATTTCTAGCTCTGGTGTTTCAATTCTGTTTTCTGTTAAATACTTAGAACCACTATTAGAGCTACCTAATGAAAGTACATCACTTTTGCCTCTTTAATTCCCAATATTTCATTTTTAAACAAAAAATCTTGGTAGGTAAAGTATGGAGGCAATCTTTGAGTTTATCTTGATTCCTACAACCCCACTTCCAAACCTGTCTTATATGTGGGATCTGAAACCCAGTGTACTGATTGTTCACTCTAATTCTCACCTCTTAGCTCCAAAGATTAACATATACCTTCAAAAACAACCTAACATCTGTTTTATGTATGTATACACACACACACACACACACACACACACACACACACACAGAGGACCTGGTAGCCCACTCCTAAATCAATCACAAAAAACAATCACCCATTGATAACCCTATGGATAGCAGAGTAGCACTGACATAGTACACGGCATGGCACAGTGTCAGGGAGTGTTTCATTCTGCTGTACCTAGGGTTGCTATGAGATGGATCCACTTGACAGCACCTAACAACAACATGCCTGCAGCCATACCACTGTGGCATCTGATCCCATCAAATCTCAAAAGCTAAGCAGGGTCAGGTATGGTTAATACTTGGATGGGAGACCACCTGGGATCACTAGGTGCTGTAGGCTTGGAAGAAGGCCCTGGCAACCCACTTCCAAAAAATAATCAGCCACTGAAAACCCTATGAACAGCAGAGAAACACAACAATAGTCCTTTGTCTGTTGTGCACAGGGTCATTATGAGTCAGATACTGACTTGAGGCACCTAACAACAACAACATATATATATGAATATCTTCTATATTATAAAAGATACGATTGTCAGGTTCTTATACTCCAATTCTACTGTCACTAGAGATAGTGAATTCTTTTAATTTTGACAAAGGAAAAATGTATTGTAATAGCCACCAGCCAGTTCACTGCAGGAAAAGCTTCTATCTTAAACAGAACTGGAAACCAAGGATATATAGAAAAAAATTACCATAAAAAGACAAGTAAATGGTAGAGAAATCTTTGATGGGGGGAGGGATGGCGGGAAGCATACAAGAGGGCAAGGGGGAACCTATATGAATAATGTACAACAAAGTGCATATATGGAAATGTCACAATGAAAAGCATGTCAGAATGAATCACATTAAGGTGTACATTAAAAATTTCCAATAAAAAAATTTGTAGAACCTTAAAAAAAAAATAGCTACCAGCCTAGGCTCACAGACCACTCAGAGCAAGTTACAACTATCTATAACTGATTTGACCTATTTTCATTTTACAAATTAGATAAGATGGGTTCAGTCAGCCTGTATTTACATGGACTAAATGAGACCCTAGTCTCTTCCTAAAAGATAAGCAAAACTACTGTTTCAATGAAGAACAGTTAATATCTGGATCAGACTCTGCCAGTGAATATGTGTGTCTACAAAAGAGATTATACCCTAGACATTCTGCTATTGTTGCTGCTGTAGGCATAGAAAGTCAATAATGTGGATTAACTAGGATTAAAGTATTATTTTCTGATTAAATTTGTGGCTCAAGTTTTTAGATACTTAAAACTACCCTTAAGATTGAAAAGGAAAAAAATTCCCATAATTTAAAATGAATAAAAAGAAATAATAAAACAGTAAAGGTAAAAGTTTAAAAAATTAACAATAAATGAACTGCTGTTGCTAGGTGCCACTGAGTCTGAAGAAGCATTATTTTTATTATACATGCAATAGCAGATATATATATACAACTGAGACATTTTCTTAGCTTTGAGAAGAATGATGCTAGATGATTCATGACACAAACACTGAGATCTCACATGCACATATATGTAAAGGTATTCACGTGAACAAATAGCATAAGGAGGTAAAAAAAAAATCATTAGGATGATCCAACAGGTACATGAGAATACAGGAGGAAAAAAATCTGAAAGCGAAAGCTAATGAAGTTCAATTTTTCCTCTGTTTATTCTGAAGTTTATTTTTCATTAGTACTGAAAAAAAAGTTCTTCCCAAACTACTGTATTCCTAGAAAAACAAACAAACAACAGCAACAAAAAAACCCAGAGAATCAAACTAGAGAACAAGTAAGAAAAGGGAAGTTTAAAAAATGAAAGAATGGAAAAAATAAATTTGAGTAACATAAATAATAAATGATATGGTTTCTTAAAGAACTATTTTGCCTAATTTGATGATAGATTCACATTAAATGTTTTTCATTCATTTCATGTTTGACTGTATGGTTTGCTTCTTCATTCAAAATATAAGGCTAGAGGAAAAAGTTTGGATTTGACAAGTGAACACCTCATACAAAGATCGAGTTTTTTAAATGATCAGAATTTTGTGTTTATATTTTAAAATATTTTTCTAGGTTATCCTTTTGCTATTACTTTATTCCAGATAGTAATTTCTCCCTTTCTGAACTCAGAAATTAAAAGGTCCCCAAACCAAGAGCATTATGGAGAAAGAAATAACTATTCACATTTATAAGAACTCAGTAAGGAGGACTAATATAAAATTTATATATAAAACTCAGCTTTCATATAACTAGTTATAAAATATAATGAAAGAAATTAACCAATTCCCACTAGTCATGAAATATAAAATATTCAGAAATAATTTTTTAAATACAGGTCCTTACATGAATAAAGCTATAAAATATTGAGTGGCATTTAATAAAAATACTTGAATAAATGGATAATCATTCCTGGATAGGACTGTAAATATATGTCAATTTCTCCCCCACAAATATATAGAAATGCCAGTAACACAATTCCAACACAATCCCCAGAGCTGTTTTTTTGTTGTTGTTCAGAATGTAGCAATGCATTTTATTTTGCTTTTTATTTATTTTCTATTAGTGATTGTTTTGTTTTGGTTTTGTTTTGTTTGTGGCCTCAAACTCATGTTGATTCTTCTGCCTCAGCCTCCTGAGTGCTGGGATTGTAGGCATGCACGATGGTGTTCAGCTTAGTAATTTTTAACGTACAATTTAATGGGTCTCAGTATGACATTTCCATGAATGCAGTTCATTGTACATTTCTCATGTTCATCTCCCCACTATACTCTTGTGACCCCCTCACCTATTTTCTCCTTCCCCACCAATGGACTCCCTTCTTCTTGCATATTTGTGTGTATATCTATGTTGTTGTTGTTGTTGTTAGGTGGTGTCAAATTGGTGTCCAACTCATAGTGACCCTATGTACAAAGTGTGAAACACTATTGTCAGTGCTTCTCTGCTATTCATAGGGTTTTCAATGCCTGATTGTTTTTTGAGAGTGGGTTGCTGGGTCCTTCTCCCAAGTCTACAGTACCTAGTGATCCCAGGCAGTCTCCTATCCAAGTACTAACTAGGTCCGATCCTACTTGGCTTCTGAGATTTGACAGGATCAGATGCCACAATGGTACAGCTGTAGGCATCCATATGTATACATATCCCAATTTTGCCTTACAGGCAACATATGTGATCATTCCTTTCCTTCTCCCCTTACTCCTCTTGTCCCTTTCCCTTTTCTTTAGTCTGTTATCATTCCCTCCATAGACCCCCTCTACTTTCATGACTTATGTGTTTTAATATTGAATATATTTTAAAGTCTAGCAACCACATATCAGAGAAAACATGCAATATTTATCTTTCCGTGTCTGGCTTACCTCTCCTAAAATGATGTTCTCTAATTCCATCCATTTTCAAGCAAATGCCATAATTTTGTCCTTCTTTATGGCTGAATACAATTCCATGGTGTATATATACCACACTTTCCTTTATCCATTCATCTGATGATGGACGCCTAGGCTGTTTCCTGATCTTGCTTATTGTGAATAGCTCCACTATAAACATGGATGAGTAGGTATCTCTGTGACACACCAGCTGATATTCCTTCAGATATATACCTAGGAATGGTATTGTTAGGTTATTGGTAGCTCTATTTTTAGTTTTTTGAGGAACCCCCACATTGATTTCCATAGTGGCTACACCATCTGCATTCCTACCAGCAGGATAGTAGAGTTCCTTTCTCCTGGCATCCTCACTAGCATTTGTTGTTGTTTGTTTTGTTGATGTTATTCATTCTAACTGGGGGACATGGTATCTCAATATTGTTTTGATTTGCATTTCCCTGATGGTTAAGGATGTTTTCATTTGATTGTTGGCCTTTTGTAATTCTTCTTTTGAGAAGTCTCTGTTTAGTTCCTGTACTCATTTTTTTTTTTTTTTGATTGAATACTTTGCTCTTTTGGTGTTTGGCTCTCTCTATATTTTTGATATTAATCTCCTGTCTGATGTATAGCTGACAAAGATTTTCTCCCATTCTGTGGGCTGTCTCTTCACTCTGGTAATTGTGTCCTGTGCTGTGCAAAAACTTTTCAATTTCATGCAATCCCACTGATCAGTTCTTGTTATTGTTTCCTGTGCTATTGGGGTTCTATTCAGAAAGTCCTTGCCTATTCCCAGGTCATGAAGTGTTTTTCCTATGTTTTCGTCTTGCGTTTTCAAAGTTTCAGGTCTGCTATTCAATATAGTAATTGAACTATTAGCCACAGCAATAAGGTAAGAGAAGGAAATAAAAGGGATCCAAACAGGAAAAGAAGAAGTCAAATTATCCCTGTTTGTAGATGGCATGATCCTATACTTAAAAGACCCAAAAGAATCCACCAGAAAACTCTTAGAGCTGAAAAACAGTTTCAGCAAAGTAGCAGGATATGCATTCAACATACAAAAATCAGTAACTTTTTTGTATACCAACAACCAGCAGGCAGAGAAAGAAATCATTAAAATAATCTCATTCACAATAGCTTCAAAACAAAATACTTGGGAATAAACCTAAGTAAGGAGGTTAAAGATCTCTACAATGAAAATCTTCAAACACTAAAGAAAGAAGTTGAAGAAGATACCAGAAAGTAGAAAGATCTTCCATGCTCATGGACTGGAAGAATTAATATGATGAAAATGGCTATACTGTGGCAATGTATTTTAAGGTTCTAATAAAAAATATAGAAAAAGCAAAAACCAACAGATAATTTTTAAAAAGAATAAGGTAGGAAAGCTATACCCTACACACATTAATTTTTTTAATTAAAATTAAACAATAATGAATCGGAAAGACCAATTCATAATACAAAAAACTCAGAAGTTGTTGATATTTTCGTTATGTGCCCTCAGGTTGGGTCCGACCCATAGTAACCTTATGTACAACAAAAGAATCACTCCCACGCTGTGCAATGTCCTGTTATCAGTGCTATTCTGCTATTCATAGGGTTTTCAATGGGTGATTGTTTTGGGAGTGGTCTCTGTGTCCTTCCCGCAAGCTCACAGCACCCAGTATTCCCAGGTGGTCTCCCATCCAAGTCTTAACCAGGCTCAGCTCTGCTTAGCTTCCAACATCTGAGAAGATCAGACACCAGGATAAAGTTCCATTGTTTAAGTTTTTCTACTAGAGGAACTTCCCTTTAGGAAAATGAGATTACAGGGTATATTGTATAGATTTAAGAAAAGAATCACAAGGGAGTTGCCTGGTGAAGTCTCAAAGAAGTACAGAATTACAGAGGAGAAAAGCAAGGCCAAACTCAAAGGTTACATACATTTTGACCCCAAGTGTGGCTTTTTACTACATTAACATTTTGATTATTTAAAATGTCTCCCCAAAATAACATCTCTATCTAGGCAGTCCTCACAACAATCTTCTTGGTAGTTGTGTCAAAGTTCCTGATTCTCACCTGGTGAGATTCAAACCAGATCCTGGAGTAAAATCACTTTACCTTTCCATGACCCCTCTGTCTTTTTATCCTGCCTCAGTAGGCTATACCATTAGTTTAGTGTAGGTATACTACTTTATGATGTCTGCACAACAAAACTGTCTAATAACTAATTTCTTAGGACATGTCTCTGTCATTTACAAGGCTTTAGATTCACATGATAAAATCCTATGTAGCAATGAGAATACTATGACTTCACAAAACAATATGGATGAATCTCACAAACACAATAATTTTTAGTGAAAAATGCGAGACACAAAAATGTACACATTGTAAAATCCCCTTCATATACATTTTGTACATCTAAAACAATCTGTGCTGTTAGGATATTAGCAGCAACGGGGAGACACAGCCCAGCAGTGCTGCCTGTAGCTTGAGGAACAACCACACCTAGGGATCTCTATTCAGGTGGGGCTGGGTCCTTGGCTCAGCAGAATTTCAAGATGGGTCAGATTGAAACAAAGTAAGTTTAATAATTAGGGATAAGATGAGCATTTGGAAAGAAAAAGAGATACTTAAAAATAATAGTACATGTCCAAAATATGGACATGGGCTTCTCCAGAGAGAGAGAGAGAAACACATTTAAGTCTGACCAATAACTATATACATATATGATTTTGTGGCCCATGAGGTTACATTGCTTGAAGGGTGTAATTTACAACTAACTTCAAAGATTAAGTAAATTACAAAAAACTATGTTAGCTGGTTTACCTATTCTATCTATCTTAAGGATCCTCTTTTGTATGTCAAGTTGTAAGGTGGCTCTGTAAGTTGCATTGTTTTGGTTTAAAGATGAGAGAATTGCCAGTAAAACAGAAACATAATTGCCAGTAAGACAGGTCAAAGGAAGAAGTTCCATTGTTTAAAAGATTTAAAAGATCAAACCAAAATGTTTTGGCATAATGTCTAGCTAAGGAACTTCTCTTTAGTAAAATGAGACTAGGTTGTCCAGGAGGTACATTGTATAGGTTTAAGGATAAGAGAAGAAAACAATGCTGTTAAGATGCTTACACTGAAATGGTCAAAGGAATTCTTGGTCACTAGGAAGTTATCTAGGCATATGTTGACTGCAAACATGGCCCATAATCTTGTTTGTGAAATTCTCAGAGAAAGCGCAGGATTACAGAGGAGAAAGCAAGGTTAAACTCAGAGGTTACAAAGCATGACCTATTGCTATTTTAGCATTTTCATTTGAAATATCACCCCCAAATAACTGTCTCTATGCAGGCAGTCCTCACAGCAGTTTTCTTGGTCGTGTGTCAAAATTCTTGATTCTCAGCCAGTGAGACTTATACCAAATCCTGAGGTGAAAGCTCTTTTCCCTTCTCATGTCCTCTTAATTTTCCTGTCTTTCTATGCTGCCTCGGAGTTGAGTGAAGTGAGTCAAAAGAATGGGTTAGCAGGACATTCTAAGATTCTGTTACTTGTTCCACGTATAATAAACTGCACATTTCCAAGTACTGATATGATCAGTTTATACACATTTGTGAAGGCAGCATCACAACCGACATAAAGAATATAACTATAACTCCCCCAAATTTCCATGTGCTACTTTACAATCCATCCACCTACTCCACACTCTCATCCTCAAGCAATCCTTTTGCTTTCCATACTAAAGTTTTGCATTTTCTACATTTTTATATAAATGGGATCATGCATCATGCCTTCTCATTTCTGCTGAGTAAATACCTAGGAATTGAATGGCTGAGTCATATGGTAGTTACATATTTACTTTTTGAAAAAACTGCCAAACTTCTAAAATGGCTGTGCCATTGTACCTTCCCACCAACAGCACATGCAAGTCCCAATTCCTCCGCATCCTTACCAACATTTAAGATGGTCAATCTTTGTTATTTTAGCCATTCCAATACTCATAGTACTATTTCATTGTAGTATTAATTGACATTTCCCTACCAACTAATAATGTTAACATTTTTTCATGTGCTTATTGGTATTCAAATACATTCTTTAATAGTCTATTCAAGCCTTTTGTCAATCTTTTAAAATGGAGGTTTTTTTAATTATTGAGTTTTGAGAGTTCTTTTATCTTTTTTTTTCTGGTACTAGGGGTTGAACCCAGGGCCTGGTGCTTGCACGCTTTGCAAATACTGTACCACTGAGTGGCACCCTCAGCCCATTTTTTTACTCTTTTGTTTTTTCTTTTGAGACAGGGTCTCACAAATTATACAGACTGCTTCTGGTCTTGAACTTGCGATCCTCCTGCCTTGGCCTCCTGAGTCACTGGGATTACAAGTGTGCACCACCATGCCTGGCAAGAGTTCTTTATATTCTGGGGATAAGGCTTTTTCAGATATATGTTTTATAAATACTTTCTCCCTATCTGAAGTATTTTTCACTTTTTCAGAATACTTTTGTTTGTTTCCTTTTGTTTTTTTGATACAGGGTCACTAGGTATCCTAGGGTGGCCTTGAACTCACAATTCTCCTGCCTCCACTTCCTGAGTACTGCGATTACAGGTATGCTCCACCACACCTAGTTTCACTGTATCTTTCAAAGAATAAATTTTTAATTCTGATGAAGATCAATTTAACGTTTTTTTCTTTATGGATTATGTTTTTTGATTTTTTATCCAAGAAACCTTTTTCTAATCCAAGGCCGTGAAGATTTTTTTCTATGTCTTCATTTGTCAGTTTTTTTAGATTGAGATTTTATATTTCAGAGTGTCAACCAATCTGAGTTAGTTTTTGTATACTAGATAAGCCACAGACTGAATCCTAGGGAACATCTACTCTGAGGGGCTGAGGGAAGGAGAAAAGCAGTCAATGACAGAGCTGGAACAGAATGACAGCAATATACTGACACAGAAAAACCAAAGAAGGAGAGAGAGTCAATCAGAGGAGAGGTTAAGCTGTCAAAGTATGCACGAACACCAATGCAAGCAAACATGGAGTAACTGCCACTGGATTTGACAGTGTGGTCAGTTGTTGTCCTTGTGACACAAATTTCAATACAATGGAGAAAACAACAGCCAAACTGAAATGCATCAAAGGAAAGCATGGATGGTGATGAAAGAGCTCAAATACCTCTTTAGAATATTTTGGCAATGAAAATCAAACTAACACACATGACAGTGAACTCAAAGCATTTACCTCTTCTTGACTAAGAAGGAGCAGATGGAGGAGATTAAAAAAACAAGAGAAAGACATGAAATAATCGATGAAGCAAGGCTGGAGATGAGGTAGCCTGAAAATGTGTCATGAACAGTTTATCTTTTGCAAAAAGGAAGCAGAAAGTGACAAGGAAATTGGGTGAAGATGGAAACATTTTGTGATTGTGGCCAGGAAAGGGAAGCTAAAGAGCCTTGTTAAATTTTCCTTGCAAAATTGGGAAAGAGTTTATCTACTGAAACTAAAAAAAAAAAAAAGGGACAGAAGCTGGGGTTTGAGGAGGGTGAAAAAGTTTGGAATTAGTGTTGTAGAAAAGTGGTGGGTTAGAATCAAATAGAGATGAATTATCAGATTATCAAGGAGCTTTGCAGTACTCATAGACAAAGATTCTGTTTGTAAAATTGTATTTGCTGCATTCCATTTACTTGGCTGCTAAGAGCTTAAACAGTTTTTTTAAAGACACAAATGGATCAATGGTTCCATAAGTATATAGTACTAACTCCCTCATAACACTATCATGCTTTCCTCCCCACCCCCATTTTTTTCAAGACTAACAACCGGACCGGTATGTAGAACAAGTTCTCTACACATGAAGAAACAGAGACTGAGAGACTGCCTCCTCCAGAATGTTTGACCAGCTGAGACTTGAATCCAGATCTTTAGATTCTAATTCTAGTAATTATAATTTCTAGTAAGCTCTCTTGCTACATACATCGTGCTGCTTTCTATCTTCAATGCATTTCATTTCTGTTCTTACCTTAAAAGCCTGACATATTCCTTAATTGCTATTCTATCTTTCCAATCCACCCCTTACACTGCTTCATTTGCCTTTATAAACAATTTTGCTCATACTCTACAGGTGCAGGAGTCTGCAGATAAGTCA
The DNA here is from genome assembly GCA_007922755.1 of Pedetes capensis. Lineage (NCBI taxonomy): Eukaryota > Metazoa > Chordata > Mammalia > Rodentia > Pedetidae > Pedetes > Pedetes capensis. Next base: position 28,057 of record VMDO01017280.1, on the reverse strand, counting down.
TACAGCTCTAAACCTATAGGGCTTCTCTGGAAAGGGGGAAGAAGGGTTTGGTGCATATCAGGGCTTAGTTTGTTAACAGAAAATGAACCAACTATCAACTGCTGTCATGGTTTGCCATTTATAATGAACTCAGGCCTGATTCTCAGTTTTTTTCTTTAGGGTCTATGGCAAGGAAGGACAAAAGCAATCAGAAGGAAAGAGCAGCAAGCTGACAGCTAGAAGGAAATGGCAGCTGGATTCTTCTCTAAAATCCTCAGTGTACTACAGAGTCCTCTTCCTACAATGCCTCCCAGGGCAAGGGCTGGAAACAGCCAGAACATTGGAGCAAGAACTCCCCACCTACAGCCTCCCTTCATCCAGCTTTGTAAACTCCCCTAATTGAAATAAAGCTTAAGAATGTCCTCTAGAAAATCATCAATCTATGAGAAAGTCTTAGCACAAATCTGAAATGGGCAACTTTATTTTGCCTAAAATGAAAATTTTATATTTCGTGTGTTGGGCAATCAGTATAAAAACTCACAATGCGTTAAGTGTCTAGTTTGAACCTCAGTTATTTGTGAAAACAAGAGTGATTTTTTTTTTTTAATTTTAGCTCCCTTTGACCTTGAAATAGTTATTTTGCTACTGTAGACTGTGATGCAAATTAAGGCATTTCTATTCTTATTTCAAAGTCTGCTGCATAAAATAAGGGTTAGCTTTTCAAAGTCAATTGACAATCTAATGTTGCACATTTAACACAACAAATCTATACTGCACTAGCTCATTTCATTATTATTTGACTAACTCACTTTAAAATTTATTAAGAAAAATGTAATTTTTCACTTCTCATATACACTTTCTGGTGTCAAAAAACAATGTTCCAACACTTGTGTATGAAGTGGTTCTAAAAAGCAGAATCAATTTTTTTTCTATATAAGATCACTTTTTCAATGCATAAAATTAACATAAACATAAATGTAAAATTCCTTACTGCAAACATTTTGAAAGATCTTTCAGAGGCTAAATCATTTTAAACCTTGCACTTTTCAGTTTGCACTTGTTATAAAACAATTATTTTGTAGCAGAGCATCATGTTTCCTAGAGCTAAAGGATATTATGAAATAGCAAATTCTTGCAGCACAGAATTATAGAGATATTTCTGCTTTTAAGGATTAAAGAAAAAATGCATAAATTTAAGGTGAAACCCCTTCTTTTGGGGAAAAAAAGGCTTCCTCTGTTACATTTAATCCACTTTCACACAGTTTTTCTTAATTACACTACAGCTGTCTGGTAAGGCACAACTGACCACTTCCATCATGAAAACAAACTGTACCCGACCATCTAAAGTTCTCGATTAAAAAGCAAATGTTTTTGTGAGCGCAGAGAAAACGGGTGCAGCTGCTCCATTTCACGAGGCAGGCACCTCTACTCCATTCAGCTGTGAAGAATGGCAATGACTGTAAATTGTTCTTCCTGATCGGTTCCACAATAAAAACAAACCACACTACTTTCACTTTTTTAAAGCCATTTTTTTAAGCCTCCAGTACACTGGAAACAAGAGTTGTGTTCTTCTGATTCATGGCCTTTGATTTCTACATAAACGTCCCTGTATGCATGTAAAAACAGGTCCCTGCAGGATACTCACAGACTGTATATATTAACTTACCAGATGTACCAGAAGATAGAAACGCCATCAGCCTACCTTTTAAAGCAAGATACTATTTAACAGCTTAAACTGCCTGTGACTAAAGGATGACTGCAAAGAACATACTGTATGTGAAGAGGCATTAGGTAGTTCATGAGAAAACTTCAGCATTCTCACAAAAAGTGAAACAAATGTTTTTGAACTTGTGTTTTAACAGTCTCCCTTAAAATCCAGAGTACAAATTAAGGTCAAGGCACATATCTGCATTTTGTAACTGAAACACTTGAAATCTAATAATAACTAAAACGATTAATATAATTTTGTTAAGAAACTTCTAAATGTTCCCAATTTATAATCCTCAGAGTGACTACCATTTAAACTTGTGGTCTCCAGAGCAATTTTAAGATGTTAGAGCATACCTCCTCTGTATTTATATAAATCTTATGTAATTTACTTATTTATAAGTATAAAGCACTGTGTTAATATCTAATGCACATTTTAAAACATAAGCAAAAATAGAGTTGTTAAGGATGGGAAAGAAGTAATTTACAAATAGAAGTTTTAAGAATTTTTTACACACTTCCAGTGGGTACTCTTACATGGCTCCTGGGACATCACCTCCCTCCTTCCTGCCATGGGGATTATAAGTGGACCACGGCTAATGTGAGGCCAAGCTATGCCCTTATTCCTTAGTGGCTTTAGATGAATTCTTTGATTGCTGTAAATTTCTACCCTTGCCCCCAAGATTTAATTTTTCTTTTCTTTTGTGGAAACCTAAAGGTATAATCCAGCTTACAACATTTTTTAGTTGGGATTCATAAATGAAGTGCTGAAATGGAACTTAAATGTCATCAAATGTGGAAGTAAAAAGCAAGAAAATGATCAAATCTATGAGCTCCTACTTTAGTGGAAAAACTTCTGTCCAGGGCTTCAAACCCATGAAAACTTGGGTTCGGGTTCAGGTGTAGGTTCAGTATGTTAAAATGTAGAGGGTTCAGATTCAGGTTTAAAATTTTAGTCCTACATGTAGATAGAGGAATAACATTTTTCACTATTTTTTCAATTTTTATGTATAATAAAATAGTTAATGATACCAAAAATTTTAAAAGCTGAACCCAAACCTCAATTTTTCATTGGGTTCAGGTTCAGGTTTGCATTTAGTTTGAAGTCCTGATGCTGTCATGAGGCTACCAATGATTCCTCTCTCACACAAGACAGCAATTGAAATAACCTAAGTCATCCAACAGGTTTTCTTTGAAAACATCCTGTAGCTGCTGTATTGACTGCACCTCTTAACCATGCTGGTTGCCTAGCTTTTCCATATGTCACCACTGATAATTCACCCTTCCAGACTGTCTCATTTACAAACCTATTCTATCCTGAAATCCTAACTTTATATGATTTCAAGCAAAAGAAGTTCTCACCATGTGATGACTCTGTTTCAATTGGCCCTTGTCAAAAATGCAATGTAATAGATATTTATGGAATAAATACAATATTGCCATTTTTTGCTAGAAGCTGGCAATATAATTATCTGTGTCCTCAAAAAGCTCAAAAGACTTCCCCCCCCAAAAAAACACACACATAGACACACAAAAATGCTTCTAACTTGCCTCATTTCCCTGTGGCTATTTGATCCCAGGCTCCCTCACAGGTTCCTCTGTCTCCTATGTTATTCCTCAGGACTAGTCTCTTTTCACTCCATCTCTTGTTGTTGTTGTTAGGTGCCGTCGAGTCGAGTCCGACTCATAGCGACCCTATGTACAGCAGATCGAAACACTTGCCGATTCTCCATCTCTAGGGGATCTTATCCAAAACTGTTAGATATACTCAAGATATACCAATATACTATATAGATAATACATCCTATATTTTGAACTGCTTATCAATTTCTCCAACTGGATATCCCAAGAGCAACACTTCTAAAAGTGAACTTATTATCTTATCTGTAAAACTTGCTCTGTTTTCTGTATACATACTCTCAGTTCAGGGCCCGGGCTTAGCTCCGTTGGTAGAGTGCTTGCTCTGCATTCTCTGAGGCCCTGGGTTCAATCCCCAGCACCACAAAAACAGGAGCAGGAACATGGCAATCCACTTACAAAGCAATCCTGAAAACAATCTGCCATTGAAAGCCCTATGAATAGCAGAGAAGCACTGACATAGTGCCAAGCAAGGCACAGTGCCGAGGAATGTATATATGATCAATATGATTCAGAACTGACTCTAGGGTCTAGGGCACCTAACAACAACAACAACAACAATAACAACAACAACAACTCTCACTTCATGGGAATAATCAGAGACTTCGTCCATATCCTCAACTTATGTAACCGTTCAATTTCAAAGCCTGGTCAATTCTCTTTAATGTCGCTCAAGCTTGTCTCCTTCTCTCTGGCACCACATCTTTCATTCGGTACCCTCCTAACTAGCCTTTTCCCTCTAATTTCTGGCCCCCAGGTTTTCCACATATCAGTGCAATTTAGGTCCTCGTCTTCCTCTGGAATCTATATACCAACTATAACGATCATATTGTAATATTTCCAGAACATGCCATGCTATCAAAACTCCATCTTAGAATATACAAAGAGGCATAAAAAGGCATACAAAGAGGAAGACATAATGGGTATCTTCAGGTATCCCCTCCTGCCACATTGTGTGATAATCTTGTATATTATTCCTAAGGTCCTGGTTTCTATAACTAATTTAGTCTAAAACTTAAAATATGCTCCTCTGAAGTTCCCCATGACTAAAAAAAATAAACATAATGGCAGTTGTTTTTGAGATTTTTGTGAAAGTTAAAAGCCATCTAGGTTCCCTAATTGACAAAGCAGATTTATGGCATTTTAACTGAGGGTTTGTATCTCTATAATTTATTCTCTTACATGTTACCCTGAAATGAGTTTGTGGGCTTCATTTTGACTGATATGCCCAAATATGTTAAATTATAGACATACAAAAACTCAATCAGAACAGATAAATGAAAAGGGACATCTAGTCTTAGTCTTTTCTGCTCTTTCTTGATTCAGACTCACAAAGCACTGGTCCTTTTAGTCATTCATTTTTACTACCTCCTTTTAATCAGTTCGATTCAGTACCATGTAGATGTAAAGGTCCTAATTAGCTGTTCAATTATTAATTCAGTAAATATTTCCTGACCAACTAATATGTTATAGACATTGGGGAAAATATAAAGATAAATAACAGGAGAAGCCTACAGTCTGAGGAAGGACAAAAGTATATATAAAATTATTAAGTATAACATACTAAATACTGTTACATAGGTATATATTTGTTCATTTATTGAACAATTATAGAATAAGAATTATAGAATACCTAATATATACCTAGCACTGTTTTAGGTGCAGGGGATTTAGCAATGAAAGAAATGAGAACAATAATAACAACAAGAAGGAACTTAATAACCAAGTGAGCAAACCAAATGAAGCAAGCACACCGAAAGCAGCAATTCCTCCACACTGCAAGAAGTCCTCAAGCCTTGTCAGAGAAACTCACTTCAGTTGAACCTTGGAAGATGAGCAGAAATGCATGGGCAAAAGAGGGAGGTCATCCAAGAGCATGGTCTCAGGAAGCAAACTGCACAGCCATGAGAATGAGGAAGAGGGAACCGAAAAAAAACCCTTCTGTTAGACTCAGTGAGAAAAGAAAAAAACTCAAATTGTAAGGGTAGCAAAGTTTGTGCTTATTTTCTTTATGGAAAAACAAAAGTTGCTTTTCTTTTCCATTGTTGTCCAGAGGTACAGAAAAACAAAATTTTGTAGACAATAATTTTGATTTAAATTTTGACTTTAGATCTGACAAGCCTGCTGGGTGCAGTGGCACATGCCTGCAATCCCAGAAACTTGGGAGGTGGAGGCAGGAGGATTGTGAGTTTGAGGCCAGTGGCAGCCTATGTAACTTAGTGAGACCCTGTCTCAAAATAAAAAATATTAAAAGTGGGCTAGAGGTTCAGCTCAGCAGTAAAACCCTTGCAAAAGCATGTGTGAGGCCCTGGGTTCAACAGCCTAATACTGCAAAACACAAATATTAAATAAATTTGATATATCTTTGAGGGCACCAAGAAACAAAAAAATTAATAAGCAAATAAACACAATTAAGAATCAAAACAAATGAATTTCCAGACTACTATCTGCCAGAATTACAATTAAGGGGAAACACAGAAGCACACACATACACACAAACACACACACACAGACAACAATTTCTAAGACAGAATAGTTATGAATAAGGAAAAAACAATAAAGGGAACATGATTCCTTTCAAACTCAGAGTATAATATGTATGTGCCACAAATTGATATTTACATATATAAGAGAGAGCAAATTACTAGAACATGAAAAAGCAAGAGAGCATATGTTTAAATGTGAGAAGCAGTAGAGCCCAGAGGCTGAGAGCAAGATTGCTTAGAATCTCATCTCAGCCTTGCTTCTTACCAATTTAGTAATCCTGGACAAATTACTTAGTTTAAGCATCTCTATATGGGCTGGGATTTAGCTCAGTTGGTAGAGCGCTGCGCTGCAGTCTCTGAGGCCCTGAGTTCAATTCCAGCACCGCAAAAATGGGAGAAGGGCCTGGCAATCCACTCCCAAGGCAATCCTGAAGCACTCAGCCATTGAAAACCCTATGAGGGTCGCTATGAGTCGGATACCGACTAGACGGCACCTAACAACAATATGTAATATGGAGGTAATAATAATAGTATCTACCTCCAAGAACTATTCTGAAGATTAAACTCATAAATACATGTAAAAGTCTTAAAACTGGTACTTGGCCCCCAAGCATAAACTGTTCATATTGTGAAGTGCTAGATATTATGACCTAGAGCTGCATGCCCATATTACAGAATCCACATCAGTCATTGAGGATTGCCTTAAAAAAATTTATCCTCTTATTAAACTGCATGAAGATGTTGTTTTCCAGCTAGAAATACTCTAGAGTTGAAACCAAAATAAACATGCTTAACAATGCTGATTGGTTAATCTTACCTGTGGCTGACAGCTTAACTTCTTGGAATGTTCACTATTCACAATAAATAGTAGTGGCCATTTCTGAAGCCACATATTCATGCCATCTTTTTAGGGTAAAAGGATTTTGAAAAACAGAACAGGAAACAGTTGTCTACATTCCTCCAAGCTGGAGGTTCTATGAAAGTGGAATGGGCAAGAATGCCTATAAAATCCACCAGAATATGAACCCCACTAGACAATGCAAGGACTTTTGTTCACCAATGGGTCACCAACATCTAGACCTGTGCCTGGAACATAGCATGATCTTAACATTTTAAAATAAATGGATATTATGGTATAAAATGAACTGTCCAAATCTTATATAAACAATCAAATGCACAGATGTAGGAAATTACATATACACTTAAATAATGAGAAAAAAAGACTACTAAGAAGGATTTTAAAATAATCATACCTTTGAGCTTTAAATGAAGTGCTGAGCTTACTCTCAACACTAACCAACTCACAATATAAGAAGAGAAAAAAATTAAGCACCTTGGAGAACCTGTCAATTGCCTAAAGAGGGTCATATGTTTTCAACCAAAGTAGCACCTGCACTATTTAGAATAATAATTCAACAAGAAGTAGTTATGAATATATAAATTATAAGGCTCTGGGGGTTCTTTCACTATGAGAGTAACAGTAAATGTTTTCTGGACTTACACCTGATCTAATATTTCTAAACTACATGAAGACCTGTTTTATTCATGACGGTTTGAAACCTGAGGTAGTATCAGTGTATTAATCAGATGAACTTTAATGTTAAACAGTAAAAGTTTTATTTCCTAATATAAATTGCTGGCCTGCGGATAAAATTAACAAATAGCATGTCATTGGATATGCCTGAATAAGCTATAATTTAAATATGTATACGTATATATATATATTTATATTATATATATATTTATATTATATATATATATATATATATATATATATACACACACACACACACACATAAACACACACAATTATATACACACACTGTACCATGGGAGAAAAATAAATAAAAATTTCTGCTTATTTGCAAGGTTGCTTCATTATAATCTTATGTCCTAGCATAATCACTGTCACAATTTTGTTAAAATAAGGAAATTGCTATATTTTAGTTCTACCTACCACATTTGAATTCTTTCTTAAGAGTCTATCCCAAGTAAACAACCAGAGGACTAAATATGACTAAAATTATTAGCCCATTATAAGAATGATGTATAACTAAGAACTGTGTCTTACCACTTATTGTATGCATAAGGACTACTTCCTTGACTAAGAATATAATAAGTATAGCCCAAAAGAAAAACATCCCAGAGATACTTATAATAGGGGGAAAATAATTATTTCAAATAGAACATTTTTTTTAAAAACTGAAGATAGAACATGATTATTATATAAGCCTGTAAGGTTCCCCTCTAGCTAGCAGCCTTTTTCTCTCAAACTCGTCATTCCTCCACCAAATCTATAGTTCATTCACACCAATCTTTTCTGCCCCTCTACCGGTACCCTGTGCTCTGCAGCACTCTTCTCCAATGTCACTCCTATCTTCCATCCTCATCCCTTCCTGCTCACTCATCTATTAGGTTAACTGTATACCACTTCTTGATTTCCACTTGATGAACTGTTTAATTATCTGTCTCCTCAGGTAATTGAAAGTCATGTGGGCAGTGCTCTTATCTGTCCTGCTTACCATACTACAGTCCCAGACCCTAGCACATTACTCGGCATAGAGCCAATGCTCAATAATACTTATTAAACATATAAATAAATTCTCAACCAATGCCCATAAGAAGAATTAAGTTTCTTAAGGTCAAAGGCCATAGTTCATTCACACTTCTCAGTTCAGGCCTAACTCAGTCCTTGACTCAGAGATGGAACTCAAGAGATGATTGATGGGTCGATTAAAGTAAACATACTCTAAGCCCTAACAATTTCCAATTTTAAAAGGCAAATTTTAGGGCTTTAATATTAAGTTATAAAAATTACTCAATATGCTTAACATGACTAATTTCCTTTTCATACAATTTTCAATAAGAAAGTAATAGAAAATATAAATTTAATCTAAGAACTTTTTGGTCACTAATAGTGTTTGAGACAATGGTATGATTTTATTAAATGTCATTATTATTAAACAATGGATATCATACTAGAAACAAAAGAAATATTTAGAGACAAAGATTCTAACATCAGATTAAGAATTTGGCTACTAGTGGAAAAGAGACAGATACATAAAGAGTTAAATGGTAAAAGACAGATATGAGCAAGGGTTAAAAGGAATCCAGGTTTTTGATCAGTGAGAATGTTGTCTTCATTGGCGTAAGGGGAAAGCTGTGTTTGTATTTGGGAAGGGAATACTAGGAATAAGACTTCAATAATTTACACCTAAGAAGCCAAACAATAATAAGCCAAAACATCAGATTAATCTATTTAAAAGAAAAAAAAAGATGATATTAAGAATTAGAACAAAGAACTATCATCAGTAGTGGGCAGTGACAGCTGAAGAACAAGTATGGTTAGAGGTAAGACAGGATAGCAGGTGTATACAAGGAAGGAAGTGCTTTCAAAAGAAACAGCAGGCCAATTAAAGAGATAAGAGGGAAAGCAATCAAAGAAATCCTAGAAGCCTAGATCAAAAACCGTGCTAAGAGAAAAGGCAGGGTACCCTGGTGAAGACATCTGAATAGTCTCTTACTGTATACACTGAATTATAGACTGTATACAATGAGTTAGGGTAATCTGACCAGTGTAGACAACAGTAGAAATATGACCGCATTGTTAAAACACTATTTCCAATCAATTTTGGCATTATTACCTAATGGAGTTCTTCTTGAAGTCCAAACTTCCTTCAAGTAATCCAGCTCCCATGACTGCCTTAAAATGCTATTACACAATTTGCATAATTGGTCTAGATATTGAGAACTGCCTGTGAAAGACTTCACACTATGCCTACCTTCCATGGTTCTCAACTTAATCTAATCAAATTTGTTTTCCAACAAGTTGTTTATATCTCAATAATAACTTCCTATCATTTTGTTTTTTAACCAAAGAGAAGACATTTTATTCATAAAATCTTTTTTAATAGGTCAATTCTTCCCTATTGTAAGCACTGTAATTTCTTTTCTTTTCTCTTTTTTTGAGGTGCTGGAGAGGAACTGAGAGCCATAAACATGCTAGACAAGTGCTCTACCACTGAGCTATATCCCCAGCCCCAAGCACTGTAATTTCTATTTTCTAAATTCCTCAAAAAAGTGAGAGCTACTGGTTTGGAAGTTCCTAAGGTGGTATAATACTGACAATTTGTAGGAGACTTCTGCTTCTCTGCTTTATTGTAATGACTTTGCAAAATGACTCCCCAAATGGCAATGGCTCTTTGTGGCCACCATACCCCACTACAACCCCATATCTACTTTGCTGTCTGATAATACCTTGGCTCCCTTGCAGTATTACTAAGCATTTTCACTCATTGTGTATCAATTTCAGATGGTTTGCTCTTTCATGTATTTCCTAGTATTTTCATAGGCTGAATTTCACTATTTTCTAGAGTACTTCTAAACTTTTTCAAGTATCATTCTAATACTTCTCTTATTTCTCTATTTTAGATGCTTCCCAATTTACTATTACCTGTAAAACTAGATAACAAACTTCATTTCTGATTTTAGATTTTTAATGAAAATGTAAAAGAAAACCAGATAATATGCCTTCATGTAGAAACTGCGTCCTATATTAGTAAGAATGAACTTCTTCAGTTAAAGTTATAAATCATTACATTAGGCCAGTAAACTTGAATTATTTACTTTATGCAAACACACAATTATTTTGTGTCTAGCTTTAAACAAAAATTAGCATAACTTTCAGTAGCATTTACTTTTTTATATAATGTGTATACTTGGTTCAACTTCATTCATTACCCATTTCTTCAGATTAAGTTAATATTGTTGTTGTTAGGTGTCATCAAGTTGAGTCTGACTCATAGCAACCCTACGTACAACAGAACAAAACACTTCCTGACACTGTGCCATACCCAGCACTATGTCAGTGCTTCTCTGCTATTCTTAGAGTTTTCAATGGCTGATTATCTCGGGATTTCTTCTTGAGTGGATTGCCACATCCTTCTCCCATTTTTGTAGTGCTAGGGATTGAACCCAGGGCCTCAGAGAGCATAGAGAGGCACTCTACCAACTGAGCAACAGGTAATGATTGTCTAAAAGAAGAATGCCATTTTAATTTAAATTTCAGATCTTAAATACATTTAAATTTTAAAAACTCGAAGATGTTTGGTTATTCAATGATTATAAAAACATCATTGGTTTTAATAAAAGTCACTTTAAACCTTAATTATCAATGACTCATACCTAATTTTATTTATGAAAGTTATACACATCTTTTCCTACTAGGCTGTTTATAACTTTTGTTTCCTGTGCTCAAAACATATTTTAAAATATAACTTGACTAGGGAATGTCAGGGTATTTAGTTCCTCAATACTATGTTTACATAAATATAAAACTACTGTTATATATTGTTTATTTAATACCACTATAGCTTCCTCTGGGCTGGGATTTAGCTCAGTTGGTAGAGCACTGTGCTGCAGTCTCTGAGGTCCAGAGCGCAATTCCCAGCATCACAAAAATGGGAGAAGGACCTGGCAATCCACTCCCAAGGCAATCTCAAAACAATCAGCCATTGAAAACCCTATGAGGGTCGCTATGAGTCAGATACCAACTCCACGGCACCTAACAACAACAACACAACATAGCTTTCTCTACGTCCTTTTGATAGTATCTGCTTAAAAGTGTTTAAAAAATTCAAACCTAGAAAATTAATGTTATTCAGTACATTTTAAATTAAATTCAGTTAAATTTAAATTATACCTAGTGTGCTTTGAAGAAAACACATTGCAATCCAACCCAGGAAAGCTAAGAGTTAAACATGTATAGTTTAGAAAAGAAATATGGCAAGTCCATGTATGTGGCCCAGGGTAGAATGATGTTTACACAGGGAATCCTGGCTCAGTCTGTACCATATTACGACCCTTGTCATCGCCTGCCCTGAAGCAGTTACATATGTGTCTACTTCTCCCACTAAGCAAGTCTCTCCTGAAAGGCAGAGGCAAACTGAAACTTTTATATCTTCCCTGAGGTCTCTCATAGCACACTGAAAAAAGCAACTACACAATAAATGTTTGTCAAAGGATCAGAGCAAAGTTCTTGAGTTTTCCTTAATATACAAGCCCCAAGAAAAATGAAATGTTAACTTACATGAATGAATGGTGGTGGTAAAAATGTTGGCAGGAAACCTCAAATGCAAATATTAAAATGTGATGTGACTTAACCGGTCATAACATACTTAAATAAGCTTAAAAACAAAAAAGTACCTTTTCATTATTCCCCAAGTGAGAAGCTGAGGAGGCTTCAATATTTTGTTTGAACACATTTTCTGAATGAGACACATCCATATAATACAGACAATATAAATAATTTGTTCTTCTGGTGTTGCCACTGATGAACAATGATGCACAGTTCAACTGTACAGGAATTCCCCAATAAAGAATGACCCATTGTGTAGAAAGTATATCCTAAAGCAAGGAACTATTTTGTTTATTTATTTATTTTTGTAGTACTTAGAAGTTGAACCCAGCACCCCGTACATACTTTGCAGGTACTCTACTCCTGAGATGCACCCCTATTCCATTTTCTACTTTTTATTTTGAGACAAGATCTCACTAAGTTATACAGGCTGCCTCTGGCCTCAAACTTGTGATCCTCCTGCCTCCACTTCCCAAGTTGCTGAGATTACAGGCATTTGAACTACTGTGCCTGACAAGGAACTATTTTTAAGGTAGGTTCCTACATTTTTAATTCTGGCACACCCTTAGTCTCTAACTACCTATGAGTCAGTCTCCTGGAAAACCTGAAAATGATCATTCAAAGGCAACACAATTTCAATTCAATAAACATTTATTGAGCACCTAATGTATACAAAGGGACAAGAACGAAGACCTAAAGGAAAAGGGGCCTGTAAAGGAGATTGAGAAGAAGCAATGTTTGCAGATAAAAGGAAACATATAGGACTATGGAACACAAAAGAAAAGAGGGACTGGTCAACATTTTCAGACATAACAAAGGGTAGAAAAAGGAGATTCTAGAAAAAGAAAAGATAAACTTAATGAGTAAAATGCACAAACCACTGAAATGAATAAAAATGATGGGTTTTTTGAAAACTTCCATGTTTAGAATAATTCTATTTTGTGGACCTATTCCCTAGGAATAGTCTCCATTTCTAATAACATTACTATCAATCTCTCTACCATCCAGGCTTGAAATTTCTTCCTTTTCTCTTTGATAACAAATGTGATCAGCCACCAAGTCTAGTCAATTCCAGCTATATAATTAAGGTCATATACAGGGTAGTACAAGTTGTGCTATGCACAAGGGTGGACATCTGATGGGAGGAGCATTCATACCACAGATGTGTTCTCATCGTTGTTGTTGTAGTTAGGTGCCATGGAGTTGAGTCTGACTCATTATGGCCCTATGTACAAGAGATGAAACAAGAAACAATCCCCAACACTGTGCCATGCTCTGCAGTATTGTCAGTGTTTCTGTGCTATTCATATGGTTTTCAATGGCAGGTTGTTTCAGGAGTGGGTTGCTAGGTCCTTCTCTCTAGCTTACAGCACCCAGTATTCCCAGGTGGTCTCCTGTCTAAGAACTAACCAGGTAGATCCTGCTTAGCTTCCAAGATCAGGCAGGAATGGATGCTAGGGTGCTATGGCTTCAGACATAGATGCATTCACTGCATTTACTGTAACAATTTTCCAGCAGATGGCAGTCATACATACATATATTCTAAATATATATGTGTGTATATATATGTATATATAGTGCCAAAAATGTATACACATTTTAAGAGATGTTATGTATTACTTTTCAAAGCTGATTTGAATTATGGTAGCAATATGTAGTATGGCCTGCTGTAATAACTGCAGAAGTCAAACATGAATTATGCTCATCTTTTGTTATCAATGAGTATTACAATTTTAATATAGCTAATGTATATACATTTTTGTACCCTATGTATACTGACATATATGTATATATACAAATACATCCCCCCACACACATAATTTCCTAATAGATGGAAGTAAAATGTTATGAAGAGGAACTTTTTTTACTTCACAGAAAGCACTCAGTGGGTTAGTAATGGCCCAGCCCACAGTGTTTTCCATATTTTATTCTGGTTGTAGCCATTACAAATTAGACTCAGGTAACACCTTGCATTAGCTTCAAAAACCATCCCAATTTCTGCACACATAAGTCTATCCCACAAACACTTCAGAAAATTCCTAAGAAATCCATGAGTCAAAATACTCTGCCAAATGTCTTCAGTGGAGGGGAGTCAAAGATAGCAGACAGGTAACAACTGCCTTGAGACTCGGAGAAACAGGAGAGCTTAAATAATGGTTTAAAATTCATACTGAATAGACAGAATTAGTAAAACGCGAAATAAGGAAGACAGGTACAGAAATATACGGCTAGGTAGCTAGTATCAACTGCAGAAAAAATTTTTTAAAAAGGGAGAGGGAGTCAGCATAGCAGGTTAGAGAAAGCACACCATCAGAAACGTGGAGCTTTGTTCTAGCAGCAAGAGAAAATTACTACCTTCACAGAACTCAGCCAACAAGAAACTCACCAATAATTCCTCCAGTGTGATGTGGGCTGCACAGATTGTCAAGAGAGTTTGAAAGACAAGTTTGGAAGGGCAATCCAAACCAGAGAGGTACCTGAGAAAGTACTGTGGATGATTCCTCATCATCCCACCCACAAAGCATGGAGAGAATATAGTGCAGGGAAAATTCCACACAGGAGCCAATGGCTCTGATCTGCTGCAGAGCACAGCCCTGGCAACCCACCAATATTCATCTGACAAGGCACTGGGAGTGCCTCTCATGAGATTGGTGAGTGAGCCCCCATGGACGGAAAGCACGGTGGCACTGGCAACGTGGTCTGCCATCTCCCCGACAAAAAGGTCCTCACTGCATAGTTTATGATAGGAATACAGTGAGGTGTGAGTTTTGCATTGGAGTGCAGGCCTCAGATCTACTAGGGGTGACATACCATCATCCTGTCCACTGCAGCGTGGGATCAGTAAGTGTGTCCTGGGGTTAGGACGCACCACAGAGGGTAGAACTAGAGCCTCAACTTGCTGCCATCTGCTGCTCTTGTTCGGGTTGCGCTCTCTGAGGCGAGATCTTGATGCACGAGCTCCACAGAAGAGAACAAGCTTCAGAACGAATGGAGGTGACACAGTGCCACCCTGCTAGTGCATCACTAGTGGTACACCCCACAGGACAGGTTGCTGAATGCATCCTGAAACCTGGTCCACCCTGAGAGAGTGGCACAGACTTCCTGCCATCATCCCATCTGGAGGGAGCCTGTGCAGAAACCCCTAACCCCAGACCTGCTGACTTTCAGTGAGAGAAGGTATAGGAAAAATTCCTTTCCTTGTGGCAGAATTGAGAAATCTCAAAATAAAGCTGTCACCATTGGTTAGGAAATTTTATACCAGAGAATAATGAAAATTGGACTATAGGTGTAGGCACCAGCAGGGACACAGCTGAACAATGACCCAACATGGCTTCCCTTGACAGCAAGAGGAAGGAAGGAGGTCCTGCAGAGCCCAGCAAAGACGCTTGCATGAGGAAAGTGTAGCGGGACCCTCTCAGATGATGGCAGCTACTAGGAGAGAAGGTGGTCAAACCAGGGGTTTCCAGGATGCTCGGGGCAAGAGGCTGAACGAGGGTCTGTGAGTGTGTGCAAGAGGTGTTTTCTTCCCTTCTTCTTCTTGTTTTTTTCTTTTTCTTTTTTCTTTAATTTTAATTTTTATTTTTTCACGTTTATTTTTGTCTTTCCCTTCCTCCCCCCAAAAGAGACAGTTGCTACCCCTTCTCCTAGCCCATTGGAACTGCAAACTGGAGAAAGGGAAACTGAGGGGTGGAGAGTCCAGGGGACAGTGAAGAGCAGCAGGCACTGCTGGTTCCCTGAGCCTAGGAGAACTTGTTCAGAACAAGGCACATCTGGGGCCTGGTAGGGGTTGTGACACAGAGTAATAATGCCATGGACTGGAGAAAATAAGACACATGGTTTAGGCTGTGGACAAATTGGGGACTGGGAATGCAAGGGACAGAGAGAAACTGAGGAGGCAGTGCTGAATACAAAGTTTGGAGCAGATGCTAGGCACTGGGCATTGAGGCTGAAAGCCATCGGGCAGGGGAGGGAGAGAGAAGCACCAGCAACCCCTTATCACCCAAACTCAAGGGAACACCGGGGGGAGAATCTCCTTACAGATGGAGGAGGTGGGACCTAGCACCCAGACCAAGCAATGGGCAAGCCTCAGCAGAAAAACATATGAAACATGAAAGGACATTTTGGATAAGAAGATTATAGACCAAAGCACCTCAACAGATAACATCAGGGAAACCAGATTTTTGGAGATGCCTGAAGGAGAATTCAGAACCTTGCTTATAAATATGCTAAAAGACATCATAGACACCACCACAAAATCTATTGAAGCACTGGATAAAAAAGTATCTCATTTGGAGGCAAAGGTCTCCAGAGGACTTGAAAACACACACCCACACACACACACACACACCCCACACCCACACCCCCCACACACACATACACATACACACACACACAAACACAAACAAAAAACAGAGTGAGCCTAGAGATGCAAGGAAAGTTAAACCAACTCGGCATTTTATTAGAATTTTCAGTCTCCAGAACAGATGAAACTGAAAACAGGATAGCTGTAACAGAAGAATAAGTACTTATTAGTTACTTATACTTGCTACTAACAAGCCAAGATTGAGAGAATGATAAAATAATATGAACACAATCTTCAAGAGGTTTCTAACAAAATGAGAAAACGAAACCTAAGAATACAGGGGTCCATGAAGGAGTAGAAAACAACATGAGAGGATTAGGAAATTTATTCCATGAAATACTAGATGAAAATTTCCCAAACCTAAGGCAAGACCTGGATACCTACACAACGTAATCATTCAGAACCCCAAACAGAGTAGACCAAAACAGATCCTCCCCATGACACATTATAATTGGAATGCTAAATTTAGAGTGCAAAGAAGCTATTCTGAAAGCTGCAAGGGAGAAACATCAACTCACTTACAAAGGCAAATCCACCAGAATAACAGCGGACTTCTCAACAAGATTAAAGGCAAGGAAAGCTTGGACAGACATAATCCAAGCTCTGAAAAAGAATAACTGCCAACTAATATTACATTATCTTTCAAAATAGATGGTGAGTACAAGACATTCTGTGATACTGTCTTGTTCAATCGATTCACAGCCACCAAACCAGCATCGCAGAGGATCTACAATGAAACACTGCATACGGGGGAGGTAAGACAACCCCACATACAAGATCAAAGAAATGAACAATGAACACGAGAGGAAATTAAGAAAGAAATACAATAAATATGAATCAAAAACCAGTAACAAGTACTAAGTTGATGCATAAGTACCTCTCAATAATTACTCTCAATGTAAATGGTCTTAACTCAGCAATTAAGAGACATAGAATGGCCAATTGGATTAAAAAACATAAGCCCTTGATATGTGGCATCCAAGAGCCTCATCTAACACACAAAGAGACTCACCTAACACACACAAAAGGTTGAGAATTAAAGGTTGGAAAACAATATACCAAGCAGGAGGAAAACAAAAAAAGCAGGAGTTGCAATACTAATTTTAGACAGATTAGACATCAATCCCAAACTAATTAGAAGAGACAAAGAAGAACACTGCATATTACTAAAAGGAACCACCAACCATGAACCTATAACATTACTTAATATGCAGGGGCACCTAGCTTCACAAAACAAACCTTATTGGAAATAAAGGAACACATTGGACCAGACACAGTAATTATGGGAGGTTTCAATACTCCATTTTCCCCAAGAGACAGGGCATGAAAACAAAAACTCAGCAGAAAAATGATGAACTTAAATTGCACCATAGACCAAATGAAACTTACAGATGTCCTCAGAATATTCCTTCCATCTGATGAAGACTACACATTCTTCTCAGTACCACATGGAACTTTTTCTAAGATAGACTACATTTGGGTACACAAAAAAATAGCCTCAACAAACATAAAAATGTAGAAATCATCCCTGGACCTTATCTGATTACAATAGAATAAAATTAGAACTCAAAAACAAGAAATATTTCAAAAATTTTACAAAGTCATGGCAACCTAATAATACACACCTGAATGATGGATGGGTTATTGAAGAAATTAAAGCAGAAATTTAAAAATTCCTGCAATAAAATGAGGATGAGAACACATCCTACCAAAATTTAGGGGATATAACAATCCACTAAATGAGTGCCTTCATCAATAAGTTAGGAAGGGCCCAAGAAACAACACATCTCAAGGCATTACAAAGCTAACAACAAATCAAAGCCAAAAGGAGCACTCAGATAGAAATTATCAAGATCAAAGCAGAGATATACCAATTAGAATCTAAAAAGATAATTAAAAGAATTAATGGAATTAAGAGCTGGTTTTTTGAAAAGATTAATAAAATGGATGCCCCAGTAGCCAGTCTCACAAAAAGAAAGAAAGAAAAGGCCAAAATTGAAAAAATTAGAGATGAGAAAGGAATCATAACCAC
>VMDO01017279.1:0-45301 GCA_007922755.1 Pedetes capensis | reverse complement strand
AGGAGACCAGAAGAGTTGTGGCATGACATAAAAGATATCATTCAAGAAGGAAGCAAAAAGTTCTTAAAAAGACAAGAAAAAAAGAAAAGACCAAATTACATGTCAAAAGAGACACTGGACCTTGCCCTCGAACATCGAGCAGCTAAAGCAAAAGGAAGACATGATGAAGTTAAGGAACTAAACAGAAGATTTCAGAAGGCAGCTCGAGAAGACAAAAACAAATATAATGACATGTGCAAGGAGCTGGAGGCAGAAAACCAAAAGGGAAGAACACGCTCTGTGTTTCTCAAGCTTAAGGAAGTGAAGAAAAAATTTAAGCCTCAAGTGGCAATAATGAAAGATTCTACAGGGAAAATATTAAATGATGCAGGAAACATCAAAAGAAGATGGAAAGAATACACAGAGTCAGTATACAAGAAAGAATTGGTAGATGACCAACCATTCCAAGAGGTTGCATATGAAGAGGAACCAATGGTGTTGAAGGACGAAGTGGAAGCTGCCTTGAAAGAACTGGTGAAACACAAGGCTCCAAGAATTGATGGGATACCAATAGAGATGTTTCAACAAGCAGATGCAGCACTGGAGGTGTTAACACATTTATGCCAACAGATTTGGAAAACTGCTACTTGGCCAACTGACTGGAAGGGATCCGTATTTGTGCCTATTTCCAAAAAAGGGGATCCACCTGAATGTGCAAACTATCAGACAATATCATTAATATCGCACACCAGCAAAATTCTACTAAAGATCATTCAGAAGCGACTGCAGCAGTATATAGACAGGGAATTACCTGAAAATCAAGCAGGATTCAGAAGAGGGTGGGGAACCAGGGACATCATTGCTGATAGCTGAAAGCAGAGAATACCCGAAAGATGTCTATCTATGTTTTATTGACTATGCAAAGGCATTTGATTGTTTGGATCATAATAAATTATGGATAACACTTCGGAAAATAGAAATACCAGAACACCTAATTGTGCTCATGAGAAATCTGTACAGGAACCAGGAGGCAGTTGTGTGAATAGAACAAGGAAACACTGTGTGGTTTAAAGTTGAGAAAGGTATGTGCCAGGGCTGTATATTTTCACCCTATCTCTTCAATTTATACGCTGAGCAAATAATCCGAGAAGCTGGACTTTATGAGGAAGAACGTGGCATCAAGATTGGAGGAAGACTCTTTAACAACCTGCATTATGCAGATGACACAACTCTGCTTGCTGAAAGGGAAGAGGATTTAAAACATTTACTGGTGAAGATCAAAGATCATAGCCTTCAATATGGGTTATGACTAAACATCAACAAAACAAAAATCCTTACAACTGGGTCAGCATGCAACTTCACAATAAATGGAGGAAAGATTGAGGTTGTCCAAGATTTTGCTTTGCTTGGCTCTATAATCAACACCCGTGGAAGCAGCAGTCAAGAAATCAAAAGACGCATTGCTCTAGGAAAAGCTGTGGCAAAAGATCTCTTTAGAGTATTGAAAAGCAAAGATGTCACATTGAAGACGAAAGTGCCTCTGACTCATGCAATGGTATTTTCAGTGGCATCATCATATGGTTGTGAAAGCTGGACATTGAACAAGAGAGACAGAAAAAGAATCAATGCTTTTGAATTATGGTGCTGGAGCCATCTATTGAATATACCATGGACTGCCAAAAGAACCAACAAATCTGTCCTAGAAGAAGTGCAACCAGAGTGCTCCTTGGAAGCAAGAATGGCCAAACTGCGTCTTACATATTTCAGACATGTGGTCAGGAGAGATCAATCCCTGGAGAAGGACATCATGTTTGGGAGAGTGGCAGGTCAACGCAAAAGAGGAAAACCCTCCACCAGATGGGTTGACACAGTGTCTGCAACAGTGGGCTTAAACATAAATAAGATCGTTTGCCTGGCACAGAATCGGCAAGTGTTTCGATCTGGTGTACATAGGGCCGCGATGAGTCCGACTCGACGGCACCTAACAAGAACAACATATCAGAACACCTGGGATTTCTTACTTTCAAATAAAAGGTTCAACAAGTATGTCTGGCCAAAAGGCCTAAATAATCCTAAAAAGGTTAATTTATAAAATATACAAATTTAATTTTCACAATTTCGGGGAGCTGCGGAGTATTATCTGGCAAGGGCTTTCTTGATGTAACCTCACGTGGCAGAGAGAAAGGTATCTAATTATATTCACAAAGCATGAGCTCCCATGTCTAGTCATCTCTGAAAAGGCTTCTTAATACTGTCACACCATTAGACACACTCAAACCATACCATCTGCCTTTCCCAGAGTTTGTGTTTGTTGCTATTTGTTTAGGGAGTCTCACAAATTAATTCTGTAAAGTATGCTTTCTTTGTTATGTGGGACACTAACATCTTTGCTTGATTAACTTAGTGATCAGTAAATGATTTGAAAGAATTTGTGTACATTGGGGCACACCTTATATGCTCCAACAGTGTAAAACTCTGCCTAAGCTTTCTCTTGCTTTTTGAGTAGAGACTTGGGGTCAGCCAGAGGTAAGTAAGATATCAGAACTTCTTCACGTCTTGCCTGGGCATATGCACATCCCTTCACAAGTATGTTCCTTCTAGATCCCAGCAACATGCTAGAACTTTTAAAAGTCCTCTGAAGATATCTGACTCTCCAGATATTCTTTTTTGGTTTCTGCATCAGATGATTTGAGACAGCAAAATGCTGAAATAAGAATTTTTAAAAACATTCTTGAACTTAAGACTTTTTAATTTTTCATTTAAATCATGTTATATTCTGATTTCTCATATATTTTTCAGTACTGTACTTCAGGTGATTCTGAGGAATTGCAGAATACCTTGAACCTCCAAATCAAACCTGACTTTTCTCCCCCAGCTAAATTCTCCATAGTTAATGGTGTAACCATTGAACCATTTACTTAATTAGAAAGAATTTTTTCATATAAAATATTGTCAGTCAGAGTTTTCTGGAATAGTGAAAATAATACATTGAATGAATGGATGAATCAATTTCTGTTTTATGTTTATCTACACTTAGAAAATCCAGTTTTTCTATGTTCTGAATTTTTCTTGTGAGCCATTCTCAATGGTACTACTTAATTTAGTGTCTCATTACCTCTTGCATAGATGGTCTAAAATAGGACCCTGACTGTTGCCTCCATTTTCTCTCCTTAGAACTCTGTCCTGCAGACTTTGTGGTATGATTCTCCCATATAATGTGAATTGAATAATGCCCAAACTCTCTATCCTAGTTGTGAGAGTCTTATTTATTCATTTATTTATTTATTTTGTGGTACAGGACCTTGTGCATGCCAGGCAAGTGCAATATCACTGAGCTACATTCCCAGCGCCTTGGCCCCTTGAAGTCTTTACATGACTTCAGTCCACTTTTTATTCTCTTTGTGTGTACACATCATTCCATCCAACCTGGACCAATTTCTTTTTATTAGGGCCTAAGTTTAAATTAATAAATTTGAGTTCAAATAATACTTATTTAGAAATTCTTTCATCTTTCTTTGCTTCTTAAATGTTTTTACCATATTTTTATTTGGGATGAGTTGAAGAATCTTAAGGCATTTCCATTCTGGAATCTGATTCTTTCAGATCTCGGAAGCTAAGCAAGGTAAGGGCTGGTCACTCCTTGGATGGGAGACCACCTGGGAATTCTCCGTGCTATGGGCATGGGTGAAGGACCTTGTAGTCCACTTCCAAAAAACAATCAGCCATCGAAAACCCTGTGAATAGCAGGGAAGCACTGACAGTAGTGCTGGGCCTGACACAGTGTTGGGGAGTGTTTTGTTCTGTTGTACATAGGGTTGCTATGAGTTGGACCCTATTTCAGGGCACCTAACAACAACAGCATTAGATCGACAGGTCTTATTTTCATATTCTTTGTATCCCCAAGTGTCCGGGGTATTGTAGGAATGCAAAAATATTTCTTCATGGAACAAATAGTCAAAAAATTCAATCTTATGTCCGTAAACCAGATCTTTACCAATTATTATGTAGCATCATGTATCAGGTGGAAATTACTAGCCTTATAAAGCAATGCTTATGTGGATATATTTCTTAAATGTTCACACACTGGGTGATTTACTGTGTTAGTGTATTTAATAAATAAAAGTCACTTCTCTCAGTCATGCTATTCTTTGTTGTTGTTGTTGCTAGGGGTGGTCAAGTAGGGTCTTACTCATAGTGACTCTCATAGGGTTTTCACTGGCTGATTGTTTCAGGATTGCTTTGGGAATGGATTGCCATGTCCATCTCCTGTTTTTGCAGTGCTGGGGATTAAACCTGTATCCTCAGAAAGTGCAGAGCAGCGCTTTACCAACTGAGCTAAACCCCAGCCCTACACTTTTCTTTAGCAACCTGTAATATATTTTATTTTATTTATTTTTTGCTTATTTTTTATTTATTTATTAATTTATTTTTGAGACAGAGTCTCCCTGTGTAGCTAAGGCTAGCCTCAAACTCGAGATCCTCTTGCCTCAGCCTCCTGAGTGCTGGGATTGATTAAAGGTGTGTACCACCACATCTAGCTGCAAACCATGACTTTTCTCCAGGCCAGTTATTATTTAGGACTTTGGATATTAAAGATCTCTTGGAAGTGAAGATAATGAAGTTGGTGAGAGGTAGGTATTTGATATATAAAGTGAATGAGAAAGTATTACTGGAGAAGACTTGTTTTTTAAAAAGATTTGTTGTTTCTAGGTGCCATCTTGTTGGTATCTGACTCATAGTGGCCCTGCATACAACAGGCAAAACACTATTTTCAGTGCTTCTCTGCTGTTCATAGGGTTTTCAATGGTGGATTGATTTTTTGGGAGTGGGTTGCTGGGTCCGTCTCCCAAGCCTACAGCACCTGGTGTTCCCAGATGGTCTCCCATCCAAGTACTAACCAGGCCTGACCCTGCTTAGCTTCTGAGATCTGACAGGATAGAATACCACAGGGCTACAGCTGCAAGGCAATATACAGGTTAGAAGCATTTAATTTTCACTGAAATAATTATAGAAAATTTCAGAAATTTAGCAGTTTACATTTTGAGGTCACTTTAAAAGGACTTAGCTTACACAACCATAAGAGAATCACATCATAAATTGATGAGTACTCACTTCCCAGAAACAAGATCATAAATGTTTAAATAACAGCAAATGATGCATCAACAGTTGAGTTTTCTGCATTTATTTTTTGAGTAATGCAAATTAAATAGTACCTTGCAACCAGAGTACTAGAATTGGTCACATTAAAAACTGAGATTTTAATCCTAAGTATACTTTTTGCAACACCCGACCCTGCTTAGCTTCTGAGATCTGATGGGATCGGATGCCGCAGGCTTTTAAAAAGATAGTGATTACTAATTTTCGCAGAGAAGTTTGACCACAGGACTGTCCAAGAGTCACAATGAAGCCATTTGTAAATGAATCCATGTATAAGAAATGAAGGCAGCAAGTTTAAGTGCACATTTAAAAAAATTAAAGTATAAAACCTAACATTTTCATTGTTTTATTTACTTTTCAAGGTGGTGAATCCCAAAAAGAAAGGAAAAAAGAAAAAATACACTAATTCTGGAACAGTAAGTGATATTTAGTGTTATACATTAAAAATACAAATTCCTGAATTAAAAAACTATATATAACATTTTTAATTATACTAAAAGCAACTAAAAAAACTGAGGTTTGTTTCACTTAGGATTTTAATGAGAAGGACTGAACAGAAAAGTTAACTTCCTAGGGAGTGACTGCACTGGAGAATTCCATAGGGCAAGTTAGTGGCTTGCTTCCTGCCTGCTTACCTGGGGTTTGTAAGACCCCTGAGGGAAGCTGGTTTTGTTGTGAACTCCTCATTCAGTGGAATTAGAGTACGGAGAATCAAGCAGACATGAAAAAGCTTAAGTTATAATAAGAAATACTGTACTCTTTATAAGCTATTCTTAATTACTATGACTCATTTTATGGAACATGAATGAGCTCCTTTGTAGTGCATTAAAATTTACAACTCTATGGGATGCTGTAGGAAGTCAGCACAGGAGACAGCAATGATGGCCATATCTGAAAATTGTGAAAAATCTTTATCATCTTATTTTCACGAAAAAAAAAAATACTGAAAATTTCTCCCTACAACCAACTTTCCTTGGGAGAATCAAAATCTAGTTTTCTTTTAAAGATTTTAATAAAGCAAGATATTTAAAATATTAGGTGGCCTTATTTCAGAACAATGACAAAAACACGCATTTCTTCTTGTATGGCTTAGCTTACTGATTCTAGTTTGTTAGTTTTGACTATTGTCCAACTGCCCATCATCTTTCCTTTTATCTAAAATGGGAAATAACACAGTGTCCTTGCAGATAATTTTCATGCTATTTTTCCAAGGAAATAAACTAGTCACAGAAAGAAGGTAGTTAACTCATTATTTTTTGGTCCTTTTTCTTCTGGTAATTCTAAATGTACAAACAATCAGTCCCAGCAGATTTTAACAAATCATAATGTCTTAAGTGATTTTCAAAATATTAGGAAGTATTATTTTCTCTCTCATAGAGAAAAGTCCATGTGGAATTACATTTAGTACTGACAGGTAATTCTGTGTTTCTCTCTTTCTCTCCCACTCTTTTCTTTTCTTTCTTTCTTTTTTTTTTTTTTTTAGGTAACTTTATTGTCTTTCTTGGTAGAAACAGAAGTTTCATTCCTTGATTATATTAAGGGAGGGTAAGTCATTCTCTTAAATTTTTTCACTGTTTAAGAATTTCTTTGAGTGCATGTAGCAAGTGCTACCATGAGGCACCTAGGCAAGTAATGATCACCATTGTATATTTTGATACCTGACCTACTGCACTTTTGTTTCAGACCTAAATAATCTCACATATGAAGAGCTATCATTGTTAGTGCTTATTGTAACTTTTCTCTAGTGGAAGGAAAAAAACTTTATTATATCATTAGTTGTTATAGGTAAAGGTATTATGTTCACTGTTACACAATCTCTTCTGTTGTATCTTTCTTTCCTTTTTATATTTAATTAATTAATTAATTAACTGATTTGAGACAGGATCTTGCTCTGAAGCCCAGGCTGCCATGAACTTGCCTTAGCTTCCCCAGTACTGGAACTACAGGCACACCCCACCCCACCCAGCAGAATGTTTCCATTTGCCTGACCTATAGCATTTTTTTAGATGTAATTTTAATTACTTTTAAAATAGCAGAAAAGCTTGAGTGCTCTACTTATATGTATATGCTAACTTCAGAATATTAAAGGAATATAGTGTCATAAAATCATAATGCAGAAATGAATTGTTGTTGTTGTTGTTGTTAGTTGCCGTTGAGTTGGTATCCGACTCATAGCGACCCTCATAGGGTTTTCAATGGCAGACTGTTTCGGGATTGCCTTGGGAGTGGATTGCCAGGTCCTTCTCCCATTTTTGCGGTGCTGGGAATTGAACTCGGGACCTCAGAGACTGCAGCGCAGTGCTCTACCAACTGAGCTAAATCCCAGCCCGCAGAAATGAATAGCGAATAATAATTTTAGTTGCTGTTTTGATTCCAGCAGGCATACACTTCAGAAAAAATGTTGTAATCAACAAAAAGTTGTAATCTAAAACTGCTGTAACCAGTTTTGAATTGCAGTATTGAAATCATTCTAATTTTTAAAATGGTCCTAAATCCAGGAAGATCCTATGTTGATAAGGTATCATAAATTCTTATATTCTGGTAAAGAAGGAAGTCTTTTCAATTTTCTCCTAATTTTTGACCTAGTCATTCCTCTTTATAACCCAACTAAACATTGCAAAAGACTGAAAAAAAGAAAGCATTCATTGACTCAGTGCAAAATATTCACATCTTATTTACTTGCTTTTATTTTGTATTTATAATATGAAAAATATTGAGAGGCAAATATGACTGTTTTTAAATCTCATGATGAATAGCAGTTCAAGACATCACTCTTGTAAATCTTTTCTTAATTATGATTCAGCAATTCGCTGGTAGAATGTGCTAGGCTGAAGAAAGAGGTAAGGGGATGAAGGTGCCAAAGGAGCAAAGATAATTTTCCAAAACTAACAAAGGGCTTCCCTCATTTACTCTTTGTTGAAAACATAAACAAACAAAAAACCAGTATCTGTGTAAATGGGAAGGATCTGCTATATATAGTATCTTCTCATCCACCACCTGAAGCTGTGGTTGTTTCAAAAAAGTTAAAGGAAAAATTACTAAGTGGAAAAAAATGTTTGCCAACTCTCATGTATTCCAGCACTTGTGCAAAGTTTTATTGCTAAAAAATGGAAAAATTGAAAACTGAATTTGTTGTAATGGACTTTACAACTTTATACACGAACCCTTCAATAGGTATAGGTAATAGATGTTGAAGAAAAGCGGTAAGACAATTGCCATCTTTTAACACACTCTTTATAAAGTTGAAGAGAAGTGCTTGATGTAATGATTTGAAGTTCTGAAACGTTAGAAATTCCTTTCAAGTTTGTTGTATTTTTGTTTTCCTTTGTGAATGTTTGATATGTGCATGTGGATGTGAGAAATACCCAGTGTGTCTTGTCAGCGGTGCCTATGTAGTAATTTTTTTATATATCACCTAAAAACACTTTTGCCAATAAATCACTGTTACTGGTTGTTCACATCCTGCTTTTGAAAATCCTCAGGGCTAATTGGGAGAAGGACCTGGCAATCCACTCCCAAGGCAATCCCAAAACAGTCTGCCATTGAAAACCCTATGAGGGTCGCTATGAGTTGGGTACCGACTGGACGGCACCTAACAACAACAGGGCTAATTGTAACAAATGAGTTTCCACAGTACCTAGAACCATGATGCATTTGACAATACTACTCTGTCCTGTTTTTGTGTTGCTGATAGCCTCCAAGATTCATTTTCTTGGCTTACACCCTTCCTATTTCCTGCACTGCCTGTGTGGGAAGACATGCTGAAGTCTGTATTGAAATGGAGCCCAGCTTGTGAGGCATACTTTGCTCCAATCCTTACTTCCTGAGGCTGTTATAAGAACCCATTTTTTGACTTATAAATGAAGCCTAAGGAAATAGTGTTGAGATTTTGCTGAATACTTAATCTTACTAGTTTTAAATTTATTTCTGTGGAATCATATTACAATTGTTGTTGTTGTTATTCTGATAGGCTTGTCTTTGTAAGTGAGTTGGCATTTGTCTCTTGTAGCCTTTAAAATAGCTTCTTTGCTGTCTTGATTTAGCATTCTAATTATAGTGTGTCCTGGAGATGGTCTGTTCAGTTCTACTCTATTTGGAGTTCTAGATGCTTCTGTGGTATAAGTATCTATTTCTTCCCTTGGGTTTTGGATGTTTTCAGCTATTATTTCATTGAAAAGATTTCCTAACCCACCTGATGTTATTTTCAGATCCTTTGTGAACCCCTGTATTCAAAGCTTGCATGTCTTCATTTTATCAAAGACCTCTTGAAATTATCAATCATAATGCCTCATCTTTCTATCTTTCTTTGCATCTGAATAGGTAAGATCTATAATGTTTTCTTCTGTATCTGAAATCTTGTTTTTGGCTTTGTCCAATCTGTATACCAAAGGTATTACTGTAATTTTAAATTGATTCAATTTGTTTTGTAATTCCAGTATTTCTTTTTGATTCTTCAGTATCTGAATTTCTTTGCTGAATTTTTTCTTCTAAATTAGACATTTTTTTGGTCCAGTATTCCAGTTTCTCTTATCTGTTTGGTTGATTTTAATACCCAGCACTGGCCTGGACAGTTACTCAGGCTCTTTTGGGACTCACATCACAGTGCCCTAACCTAAGGCAAGCCTTCTGGGGGTTCAGATATTGGAATGTGTTGAGTAGCCCTCAATTTTTCATGGCCCCCCACAGCTCACCTTCAGGATTATTTAATTGAATGGGTTCAACCCAGAGCACTCCCTATGTCTTCTGTGAGCTTCTCAGTGTTGCAGTATCTGCTGACCCCTCCCTCTTCTTAGGGTATCCTGTGACTAGGTTCCAGGATTGTTTACTTAAATGGGCAATATCCCCTGTTCCTTAAAGCTTCATCTCCTTAATTGCACTGGGATGTTGGGGGATGGGGGGTGGGGGAGGATATGGCATTCCTTTGTCTGTGCTTGCTTTTACAGCATTACAGGTCTCCTCTAGGCTTTGGATATTGTTCCTGCTATGCTCTTGCTGAAGTCAGCTTCATATTTTTGCTAATCTGCTCTGCCTTTCATGGGGGTCCTAATTACCTGCATATGAGCCTGTATTTCCCCATGAAGGCAAGCCCTGCTGGACTTCCAGTCTTCTCCCTGTAGTACTTCTCAAGGAGAGATTACTTAGGAGCCATTGTCCGAATCTGCTGAAGTAGTCCTGATCTATGAATTAGATCCTGATAATTCATGGTGTTGTTTTTATTTCATGCCTGTTGGGCTATGTGCCCCAACTCTTCTGCATCAGTACAGGTTCACTTCACATTTGCCATTGCTTGCCCCAAGTGGGCACCTCTGAAGTGGTGTCCCACTTCTTCACCATTGTTATAATTTTCTGTTCTTGATCTGGTGTAGCACAATCAGTTTTCCACTAGTTTAAGGGGCTCCCCCAGTATTTCTTCATTCTGCGTAAAGACCCTGGAGCCTGTTCTTGATGCTTTTTTCTTTGCTGGTTAAAACATGTCTGTTTTTGTCTGCCATCTTAAATGGTAACTCTTTTTTTATGTTGTTTACTCTTTAGTTTCTGTGGAGTTTTAGGGAACATAGGAATCGTGTGGAAAATTAGCTAATTATAAAATGTCATAAATGATATTTTTTGCTCTTCTCTTTTCCACTATTCTTTGGATCCTGAACTGTTAATCATTCCCCTTTCTCCTGACTTCCCTTCCTGAAAAAAAATCTAGTGTTTACTTTTTGGTATTTTTATAACTAATCTATACCATGTCATTGTTACCAGTAAAAATCCAGTTGAATTTATATAACCTGAAGGAATATGATGGCTTGCCACGCAGAATGTATAAAAAGTTACACTGTTTGGTATTTATGAAGATTTAAACTTTATTTAATAGTGACTTCAGGGGATTGGTCAGTGTATTGCTTCATAAAATACCTACTGTATTTTTAATTATAAGAAGTGAGTTTCACATGCATTTCTTTAAAAAAAAATCTCTTTTAATATGTAAACTTAAAATACCAAGATATGTGTTTTGTCACTGGAATTTGTAGATTGTTTTGTTGCTAGCAGAAACAGTCATGGCACACTTTGTGACATAATTTGTGATATCAATTTGGCGTTGTGTTCTCCATAACTTTAGTCTGAGAGAATGCTAGGTTGTGCTTGTGTTAAATCTTAATTGACAAGGCAACATGGAGATCTAAAAAAAAAAGTGAAAAAAATCACCATATAAAATATGAGTAACACCAGGGATGGTGGCTCACTCCTATAAGCCCAGTGACTTGGGAAAGGAGGCAGGAGGATCATGGGTTCAAGGCTAGAGGCAGCCTGCATAATGTAGCAAAACTTTGTCTCCAGATAAAATAAAAAATGAGCTGAGGATACAGCCCATCGTTAGAGCACTTCCAAAGTATGTGTGAGGCCCTAGGTTCAACCTCCAAGTACCAGGATAAAAAATATATGAGTCACGATAATTAAGTTGGTACTCTAGCTAGCTCTGTTCCTTCTAAAATAAAGTTAGGTAAAATTTCCTGAATTCTTTTGTCCTCAACATTAATTTTATAAACGGTTTCTCTTAGATAAGCTGCATTGGGAGTATGGGCTTAGAGATAGGAAGCAGAATGGGGAACTGATGTGGTCTGTGTAGCAATTTTGCTAATAGTCAAAAGTTGTGACTAAACTTGTAGAAATTCTTGAATTGCACTTTAAAATTTCATCTCTTGTTTCTTCTCACTAAAATAATTGAATATAAAATTATAAAGATGTTAAGTTACTTGTTTTCTCAGGAATCCAAGTAGAAATTATGCAGGGTTATAAATGAACACATTTAAATACTGAACAAAATTGTTTTCATAGTCCTTTAATATCTTCCCCTTCAAAGGAACTTCCTTTAAGAACTAATTCTTAGTATCAGATATCCTAGGCTTGCATTACTGTAGTCTATTGATGTAGGTATTTACATGAAAATACAACCTTGATTGATTGTGCAGTCTTGTAGCTTGTTACTTTTTATTCATTGTCTCAATCACTAAAATACTGTATTTAGCTGCAGTAAATGGGTTTATGTACTCAGGTGAGCAGATGAGACAGATGCATTCTATTTTATCCAAAATCCAAATTTTATGCAAATATTTTCTGAAATAAAAAGCTAATGTTTAGTCTTTTTTTTCTTTTTAGTCAAGTAATGCCATGTTTTGCCTAGAGATTAGGTTACATTCTATGACTTGAGGTATTGAGAAGTTTTATTTTCTAAATAGAAGAATGAATCCAAAAAGAGCTCTGTTATAGAATAATAGAAACTCTGAGTCTCTTCTGAATTGTTGACCTTGAGAAATATGTACCTTTGAGGTATATGTTGACCTTTGACTTATTTGTACCTTGGGCTGGGGTTTAGCTCGCTTGTTAGAGTGCTGCTCTGTGTTCTCTGAGGCCCCCAGTTTGATCCCCAGCATCACAAAAACAGGAGAAGAACATGACAGTCCACTCCTGAAGCAATCCTCAAATAATCAGCCATTGAAACCCCTATGAGGGTCACTATGAGTTGGACCTGACTTGACAGCACCTCACAACAACAATGTACATTTATCCTTGAGGTTATTTTGTTTCTCTTGTTAAAAATAATTTTATATATTAATAGTCTGATTTTCTTGTCTCCTAAAAAAGTTTATTTGGTAATCCCTAATTTATGACATTGAATATTTTGATGTTACTAATAAAGACAATGTCAAATTCATTTCAAATCAAATTGTTCTGAAATCTAAATACTTTGTTAGATGGCATTATCACTATTTTAGTTATTATTATTTGAGAAATGGGTTTATTTACCTCTACAGAATAAATTTTCCATGTTACCAGCAGCTCTCACTTGTAAGTATCTAAGGACATAACTATAAATTTCAGTTTAGTTTTTATGTGCTTCAGTCTTCTGTGCCTTTCAAGTCTTCATGAAATTCCACACTCACAAGACATTTTTCCACATCTCTTTGGCAAATGACGGGAGAAAACAAGTCCAAAATCCTGTTGCACACCAAGTTCCTGTAATCTACTAGAATGGTATCAACATGAAACCCTGGTCTGTGTTTTTATCAGAATTTTGAGTGTATTAGAAACTTGGAAGTCTGTCATTTTTTTCATTGAAAAAGCCCAAACTCCTATCCTATCCATCCAGTCCCAGTGAGCTGCACAGGACCCTCCCACGTATACAGAGTGTTCGCTAGTTTTCTTAAGTGTCATTTTAATTGTCCATTCATATAACTTGTCTCTTCAAAGAGATATAATTTTTAAATATTTTATAGAGGTAAGCACAAAGTAGTCATTGAATACATCTATATTAATTTGATAGCCATTTTAAGCACTTTTCTTTTATCCTAAATCTCTTAGAGAAATTAAGATACTGTAAACAAAAAGAACGTTAAACCCAGTGTAACAACTGGAGAGGATTATCAATTCCCATGTCTGTCTCTTTCATACTTCATCATTCCTGGGTCCTTGCTTTTGCTGTGCCTTCTACCACAATAACCAAGCAAAATAGATGGACTAGGGCTTCTGGGATATGTAAAAATGCTTTTTTTCTTGCCTCTCCCACAAATTCTTTCACCTAGGAAGTGCTTGTTGTCTTTGTGCCCTAACATAAGGGAACCTAAGACCTGAACATAATGGAGAAGACATTACATAGGCAAGTTCTGAGTAAGAATTTCAATAAGGAGTAAATGTTAGGTGAAAAGGCACCACAATTCCAATGAAGTTGCTGATTACTGAGGCATTGTTGTAGCCGTGAGTCTCAACTTAATTGTACAGTTCAGATCCTATATCTCTCTGCCTCTTGCTAGCATATACTATTTCCATTTCTGAGAAATAGGACAAAATAATAATGCCTGTCTCATACAGTAGCTATGAGGATTAAATGATATGTAGTCGTTAACCTTCAACAAATGTTAGCTATTGTTTTTCTGGAAAAAAAGAAAATTCAGTGTGTTTCAAGTTCCAGTATATCTAGTCTCATGTACTTATCAAAAGACTTGTTGGTAGTAATTGCCCTAGTTACCAGAGAACTGGAAAGAAGAGGCATAGTCCTTGTATTACTTTCTTTGAGGATAACTCCAGGGGACTCCTTTCATTTCAGATAATACTGTTCACCCCGCCCAACATCCTGATCCTGAATCTACAACTTGTCCAATATTATAGACAAAAGATTTATATCCCACTTAAAAGAATTTAAAAGTCTTAGCCAAAGAGGGGGAGAGAACACAATCCATGTATCAGAGGCTCATTTTAAACACTAAAGTGAGTTTCTTTATACTATTTATTTCAGAGGCAAGTTGACTACCAGTAAGTGCCTTTACCAAGAAGCCCCATAAAGATATTTTTTTTCCTTAAAAATACTTAAAGCAATTGTAATAATGCAGTAAAATGTTTGCCTTAGTTTTATAAAATTTATTGCATTGCTCTGGATATGTTGCCTCAGGGAATACATTTTGCCAGAACATGTAACACTATAAGGTTGTTTCCTAATCCCATTTCTTACTTGAAAACTAAATATACGTGTCTAGGATTTTTTTAATAGGACTTCTTGTGGCATCCAAGTGCTTTGCATTTGTCAAATCAGCAGAGAGCTGAACCCTGCAGTGCTGGATGGGGAATAAATCTAATAAATATAAAAAATCTAATAAAAATAAAGCCATTGTGCCTTCACAGAGTATATTTTCATATTGCAACCAAACTAAGATTTAGAAAAGAAACTTTTATATATGTTAAAAGGACTCATAAACATTGTTTTGAGTTAATGCTTGATTCTATTTTTTTTCAATATTGGGGGCCAAACCCTGGGTTTCATGCATACTTTCCAAGCATTCTACCACTAAGCTGCACCCCCAGCCCCTTTTTTGTTTTTTATTTTGAGACAGGGTCTCACTAAGTTACACAGGCTGCCTCTGGCCTCAAACTTGCAATCCTCCTGCCTTCACCTCCTGAGTGATTCTTAATTTTTGTATATTTAAAATGCAGGCTTGGAAGGTCTAGAGATGTCCAGTTTTATGTGTTAGGGTTGTCAACTTCATTGTCAGCTTGTGTTATTCTGCAGATGATTTTTTTCAGAGCAATCCATTTCAAAGTCAAAGGAAACTGCATGGATACTCTAGAATAAGAAGTAGTGCCAAAATATCGGCAGTGTGTTTTGTAGTGGACAGTTTCTTAGTTATATCATATGGTTAGAGTGTGCACATTTAACCAAGCAAAGTAATGACTAAAGTAACTGAACGATGCAACAGAAATGGATTTCTGCAAAACTATTACTAACACGAGAAAAACAACTTTAAATTATTTCCTACTGTTGTTAGGTGCCATGGAGTTGGGTCTGACTCATGGCAAGCATATGTACAAGAGAACAAAACACTACCTGACACTGTGGCATACCTAGCATTTTGTCTGACAGTGCTTCTCTGCTATTCATAGGGTTTTCAATGGCTGATTGTTTTGGGAATGGGTTGCAGGTCCTTCTTCCAATCCTACAGCTCCTAGTATTCCTAGGAGGTCTCCCATCCAGGGACTAACCAGACCCTACCTTGCTTAGCTTCCCATATCAGACAAGATTGGACACCAGGGTGGTATTTCCTCCTTATAGGAGGTTAATCATTTCTTCTTTAAACAGAACCTTTCTTTGAAATATAGAAATTTTTGTAGGAAAAATTCTTAATCATTTATTTTTGTGAAATAACTATCATGGACAACATACTTAGCTATCTCTAAAGTAGTCTCACTCTGGTGGACAATTAAAAGGTTGGGAGAAGGAGAAGCAGATAAACAACATTGGCTTATTAAGGGCAGGTGGTAGCAAAGTGGGAGAGAATTAATCCTTGACATTGCCTAGAATTGTTGGTATATGGTGACCTTAAAATGTAGATGTCATATCGTAGGTTATATTATGTGTTGTTTTTAAGTTCTCTACAGACAGTGCATCCCTTACTGAATGCACTGGCTGGAACTTCATTGCTTTAGTCTTAACTTACTAACCAGCATATGTGGGGAGGGTTAATGGAACATAAATCTATGGTAATATAAAAGGAGAACAGTCTTTTCTGACCCAACAGAGGAAAAGATTAATAAGAACCAGGAGAAGATGTCATAGGTTTGTTCAAGGAATTAATTCTCAAGCATGTAGAGCCCTTGTCATGTACAGGACTTTAGCGTTTTATTTCTCATATTTAGTGGACTCCTTCAAAGTAGCTATTATGTATTTATTACATGAGAAAACTATGAAAAAGAGAGTTGGTAGTTTTGTGACTCTAGGATTCAAACTCTATATAATTCAAAATCATTGTCTTTCTACTAGGCATCATTGCCTCTCCAGCACTTACCTCATTTTAAGTGAGATTCTATTGGATAAAACTTGTATTTTTGATGTGAGGTTGATCTTTTCCTGTTGTTGCCTTGTTTTGATTATGTTGCTTTTGAGATATTTTTTAACTACTGGTTAGGCAAAAGGTTGGTGACCTTGAATACCCTTTGACAAAGAATTCTTGAGCCATAGGAAGATGAACTAACTTTCTTAGGCAGTTATACTTTGGAGTACTTTGACTGTGATTCAGAAGTACTGGAATCGATCTTCAAAGTCTAAAGGATGTAGAATATTGTGTTAAACTGGATTCAATATGGACCAAAATATTAGCATAAACCATTGAGGAATCATATCTCTTGTCTCTAGTTTCTTTTTAATTTTTGCTTTTGACATTTCATGGATCCTTCCAAAACCCAGAATGCTTAGAAGGATAGAAAGGAAAATACAGCAGAGGTCAAAGCTTGCAGTTACTTCATGTGATGGCATTTTGTTTGAGGAAGTACCCAGAAATATGTTTTTAACAAAAATAGCTCATTTTTAGTGCAGTTTTGAGTGGAACAGGTTGGGACCTTTTTAGCTCCTTTCAGGGGAAGGAAATCTGACCCTAGAAGGGTCAAATTCGGAGTAGTAACATGAATCTCTGTTGGACATAGAAATTTGATAAGCATTGCACAGTCCAATATTCAAAGAAAGTGTACTAAACTCAGTCCCTGAAAAACTAGCATCAGTAATAGAGATCGTGATGAATCCACTACTTAGTAGCCTGAAGCCATACCACTGTGGTGTCTGATCCTGTCAGATCTCAGAAGCTAAGCAGGGTCAGGCCTGGTTAGTACTTGGATGGGAGACCGCCTGGGAATACCAGGTGCTGTAGGCTTGGAAGCAGGACCTGGCAACCCACTCCCAAAAACAATGCCATTGAAAACCCTATGAATAGAAGGGAAGTACTAACAATAGTGTTTCATCTGTTGTACATAGGGTCGCTATGAGTCAGACACTGACTTGATGGCACCTAACAACAAGAAGGATGGTACTTTTCTTATCCTTATGTTGTGTCAGGGAAAACCAAAAGTACTTTGAGAGACAAAGAAGCTTGGGCAACATAAAAAAATTTATTAGCTAATAGATCAGCCTGAGGAAAACATATCCTCTCATGATCTGGCTGACCTTGAGCCTCTGTTCTCCTGAGGTTATATAGTTTACAGTAGGATAGAAGAAGTCATACCTTATTTGGATTAATCACATGGGTAGGGTCTATGTGACCATCTGCAGGTGGGCTAAGTAACATTTTAAAGAAAATTAAAATAGTCATAATTACAGGGAGGCAAGGACAGTCAGGAAGAAGTTATTGGCTGGGTGAGATAAGCAATGAGGGACTCAGGGAAGAATGTGAGAGGGACTCCTACTTATGTAATGAGATAATTTTAACAAGCAGGGTTCACAGCTGGGGACATTAAGCTCTAACAATTACCATCCAACTGAAACACGTTTTAAGTTTTGACAAAGAAATTTTACGAACTTTTTGATTTTCATTTTTCTGTGATACAAAAAATCCAAGGAAGGTATTATTATTCTTATTTCAAGTGAGGCACAGAGAAGTTATATAGCTTTCTCAAGGTGTATTTAAATTTGTGTTTGTAGCTTAAAACTTGTCCTCATTTTGTTGTTGTTGGGTGCCATCAAGTCGGTATCCAACTCATAGTGACCCTGCGTACAACAAGCGAAACAGTATTGTTAGTGCTTCTCTACTACTCATAGAGTTTTCAATGACAGATTGGTTTTTTGGGAGAGTGGGTTTCCGAATCCTTCTCCTAAACCTACAGCACCTGGTGTTCCCAGGTGGTCTCCCATCCAAGTACTAAATAGACCCGGCCCTGCTTAGCTTCCAAGATTTGATGGGATCGGAAGCCACAGTGGTACAGCTGCAGGCATCCTCATTTTAGAAGATCTGTATTGTTGAGAGCAATTAATTCTGTGACTAATATATGGGCATGGGAAGCAGAAATTTTGAAGATGCACCAAAATTTATCAGGCAACTCTCTGTTAAGCAATTGAACTACTTTTAAGGAAATTGGAAAAGGTGAGACAGAAAAGGGCTAAAGGTTTAGCCCATAATGAGAGTCCAAAAGGACTCAGCAAGGTGACAATGCCTGAGGCAGCTGCACCAAGGATTCAGAACCAAAGTGCTACCTAGAGTGGACACTGGTGACTCAAGGCAGAAGCATAGTCCTCATATCCACGTGGCCAGAATTGGAATAATAGTAGACCTGGATGGGCATCTCAAATGCATTTATGTGCTCTGGATTTCAATAGCAAGGGGATCTGAGTCTGTATTTGTCAAAATTAATTTAAACAGGGATGGGAGAAATCCATCTTTAAGATTCATATTGTTCATTTTCTGCAATTAAAGAGAATTTGAAACTGGGAATAAATGAACACAGGCGTTAGCCCATGACAATTAATTCAAAATAACAGCTGTAACAAATATCTGAGATGGTATTACTCTATGTGGGTGCACGTGCAGTTTTCTTTGACACACACATATATACTTATTCTGTGGATCTTGCTGCACTAGTAAATTGTTCCCATCTTGACATCTGATTTTTCTGTCATTCATGGCTTTTGGAAAGGCATCAGAGGGAAATAGGGACAATATCCAAGTATATATTTTAGCAGCACTAAGCCATATGTATCTGAAAGTCTCATGAGATGTTAGTACTATCTTAAGCTATTTGGCAAGCAGAACTTTTTTATATTCTAGAATATAGTACTGCTATTTGGGTTTCTTGGAATCTTACTTTTTCTTGTCTCTAAAACATAAAATGACAGCTAAAGTAACACTTCCCAAGCCAACTGTTTCGAGGATTTTCATATATGTGATTGTTTTATGAATATTTTATCAGGAGTCATCTGTGTCCATTCAGAGTTTTTACTTTAACATAAGATTGATTCTTTTTCTCTAAACATTAGTCTTCAAGCAGTATTGTGTTGTTAGGTGCTGTCAAGTCATGTCCGACTCATAGAGGCCCTTAAAGGGTTTTCAGTGGCTGATTGTTTCAGGATTGCCTCGGGAATGGATTGCTACATCTTTCTCCCATTTTTGCAGTGCTGGGAATCAAGCTTGGGACCTCAGAGACTGCAGAGCGGTGCTCTACCGGCTGAGCTAAATCCCAGCCCCTCGAGCAATATTAGAGAAGGAAAATGGGTAACAAGATTATTGATAATGTTTGGCTTACTTTCAGGGCACAAATAATTTAGCAAATTCTTTGAGACATCTGTCTTATAGCCCTTAGTTGTCATATTGCTAGCATCTTTCTTTAAGGCATTAATGCTTTCTAAATATATAGAATGTGACAGTATAATAAAAATATATTATAAGTGAATGCTCGTTAAGAATCATGGGAATGAATAAACTATTACACATTGTAAATATGCAGTTGAATTTTAGGTTATACTATTGATTATGTCTTAAAAGTGGGGCTGCTTTTTGTCATAGTATTTAATAATTGTTGTTGTTAGGTGCTGTCGAGTCTGACTCATAGCAACCTTGTGTACAACCAAACAAAACACTACCTGACACTGTGCCATGCCTGACACTATTGTTAGTACTTCTTTTCTGTTCATAGGATTTTCAATGGCTGATTGCCTCTAGAGGGGGCTGCCAGGTCCTTCTCCATAGCCTACAGCACCTGCTATTCCCAGGCAGTCGCCCATCCAAGAACTCATCAGGCTCAACTTTTCTTAGCTTCTGAGATCTGAAGAGATCGGATGCCAGGTTGTTATTGTTATTGTTAGGTCTGTATCCGACTCATAGTGACCCTACGTACAACAGGTGAAACACTATTGTCATGCTTCTCTGCTATTCGTAGGGTTTTCAATGGCTGATTGTTTCTTGGGATTGGGTTGTTGGGTACTTCTCTCAAGCCTACAGCACCTGGTGTTCCAGCCAGTCTCCCATCCAAGTACTAACCAGGCCCAACCCTGTTGAAGCTTCCAAGATCTGATAGGATCTGACACCACAGTGGTACCGTTGCAAGCTCAGATGCCATAGAGAGCCGGAATTGTAAGCTGTATGAGTTCAAAGATAGTGTTTCATTTGCTACCATTTCTTTTCATCATTTAGCACAGGACTTGGCAATTAGAAGATGCTCAATAAATTCTTGTTAAGCTTTCCTTTTTTAAACAGAAAAAAATCTCAATTATATGAGAGTAGGGTAGGGGACCGTTACTACCATGAGATGCTTTATGCAGTAAGACATAATATTTTCTTTCTGATCTGAGTATTGCTGCTGATTCAAAACAATAAAGGAGAGATATTCTTTTGGGCATGCAGAATAAGAAAAAAAATTAATCAAATCCTGTAATCAAGCAGCCACCAAATATGGATGAAGGATTCTGCTTCAGTCTTTAAATGTATCTGTTACTCCAGGATTACCAAATTGTCTTATTTAACACTTGGTGCTAGATGCATCAGTCTTTGCTTAGTCTTGGAACATCCTGGGTTTTAGTAGTGCTCCTTGGGGGCAGCCATCCCTCCTGCCTGCCTGCCTGCCTGCCTGCCTGTCTTCCCTCCTTCCTTCCTTCCTTCCCTCCTTCTTTCTTTCCTTCCTACTTTTCCTTCCCTTATTTCTTCTTTCTCTCTTCTTTCTATACATAATCTACTTTGCTTTGTAATTTTCTCTAGCTATTTAGTAATTGCCCTTTCTTTTTTGTTCCTATGTACTGAATAGTTCTTGAGTAAATAGCCACAACTTTTCTTTGTAGCTTTGATAGGTACAATTATGGCTTTGAGAGGATCTTTGTGGGTATAACTATTGAAGTATTTCTTCTATAATAATGATTCTAAGAAGTTGCTGATTATGCTGTTTATCCTGGGCAATCTTGAAGAACAACTTAGAAACAACATAAAATGAATGTATTAATTCACACAGAAAATACAATGAAGTTCCAGTGTGTGCAAAACATTACACAGACTCTGTTAAAAGACAGAGCTGAGTCAACACAAGGTGTAGGGAGAGCAATCCTAAGACTGAACTTCTAAACTGACCTATATAATATACTAAAACATGCTCTTAAGGCTCAGAGTTATTTTTCATTCTTACTGAGATACCATTTGAATAAAATAAGAAAGGCATATGTGCAAATGATTTTTCAATTAATATACTTAATAATACTTGATAGAAGGACAAAGTTGCCCAAGCATAAGATTATGGCCTGGTGTCTTTATCATTAAGGATATCCATGCTGGGTCTTTTTTTCTTTTTTTTTTTTAGGTTTGAAACATAATAACCACTATCCTTTATAGTGATACTATTAGCCAGGCAGGTTGCAAATATTTAACTGGAGAAGCAAAATATTATAGAGGTTATGAATATCGTCTTTAGAACTAGATGTGAATTAAAATTCCAATGTTGACATTTATTATTGGTGTGGAAAGTTATGAGGTTTTGTGAACATAGGTTTCTTGCCAAGGAAGGATTATGAGATTGATGTAACCTATGTAATAACACATTATATACATATGTAATGTGTATATTTAATATGTAACCAGTGTATACAAATATAATATATATTGTACATATAAAGTACATTTTATATGTAGTATTTCATGTAATTTTCTTTCAGTTTTCATTTTACTACTAAAGGCTAGGAGTCTGGCCTCCAAGAGCTTTGAAATTCGGCCAAGGTCTCCAACTGACCTTGCCGGGACTCAAACCCACTTCTTTCAGACTAAAAGCCATGCTCTTTCTTAGGTACCACATGCCACTCAGTTACAGTCACTTGTTCCTGAGCAGCAGAATGACGAAGCAATGTGCTGATAGTGACTGTTCTTTTCAGTCCCTGAAAGGGAGTTATTTGGAAATGTTCTCCCAAATGTTAGTCAGTGTTGTGCTCCACATTAGCCTATATTCTTAGCCTATAAACCTGATTTTTCCTCGGAGAGAAAAAAAACTACCACATAGCTGTAAAGGGGATCAACATTAGTTTTTGTGAAATACAAGCACAAAAAATTGTTCATTCCTAAGGAGAAAAAGAAAAATGTGTCAATTTGTTTCAGTCCCTGAATTAGTTGTTTCCAGGCTGAAGTTTTGAATAAGGAAGGAAATATCACTGTCCTTTTTGCTAAGAGAAGTACAAGGGATGCAATGCGTGGCCCCTGGAGTCAGATTGTTCTTGTCTAAATCCTATCCCTGTCTTCATCACCACCATCATCATTTATCTGACAGTTCTACACTTTGGAGTGTTAAATCGTTTGTTTAGTGTGTCAAATGTAATTTTTGCTAAAAAAGAAGTCTGAGTACTCGTGTTTAAATGACTTCTTAATACGAACTATTTTTTAAATTAGGTATGATTATAGGTTATTATAATAACCATATCATTGTCACTTATTTTTGGTTTTGGTGTCTTCTCTGGCAAGAAAGAGGTGGAATTACATATAGAGAGTCATAAGTACACCCAGGGCCTCACACATCCTAGGCAGATGCTCTACCACTGAGCCACATCCCAAGCCCCATTTTTATTTTTTAGTTTGGAGACAGGGTCTTGCCAAGTTGTGCAGGCTGCATCTAGTCTTTAGCTCATGATCCTCTGCTTCAGCTTCCTGAGTAGCTGGGATTATAGGTGTGTCCCTGGCTAAGAATGAATGTTTTAAGTGAATGCCACCTATTTAGTTTCCAACAGAACAACTTGCTAAGGGGGCTAAAACAAAAATAAAAACAAACAAAAAGCTCCTAACTCAGTAAAATAATTTTCTTTAACTACCTTGTTCTGAAAATTTTAAATACATTGACATAGTTCATCAATCTCTCATATAGAGAATGCCCAAGAAATGTATACATATCTTGGGCTAAAAACTTGCCATTTTGCTGCTTTAAGAATGCGTCATGTGCTTGCTCTACTATGTCCTGTCTCATTTGCACATTGTTTGGTAAATTTCTGTTCCAGCACTGCAAGCCTTCCCAGATCTTCCCTTGAACATGTCACACCTCAGTACCATATGTCTTAAACTTATCATGAATACATGCAATTTTTAGGCATGTTGGAGGTTCTGTTGATACTTTAGCTTCCTTGCCATTGGACTTCCATGATATTTTCAAATTTCAAACACCACTTCAAAATGATTTTGTGCTCCTCAAATGACAATCATGCTTCCACCATTTTCTCTTGACTATCCTGACTGTCTGTCACCTGCTAGCATTCATTTGATTAACTGTCTATTGAGTGAAGGTCATTCTACACATTGCTACTGCAATTCTATTCAACTTCGAAAAGTAGTATATAGATAACATCTCTTAGAATGTGCATACATTTTTGGCACCCCCAGTGTTTATCAATGCTCAGTAAGTACACACATACACACAGCGGAATGCTGTAAGCAATCAGAGAGAGCAGTACCTGAAAGCCCTCATTTCTGAAAAAAAAAAAAGAAAAAAAAAAAGGGAGAGTCTTATTTTCAGAATTGCTGAAAAAATCAGCTTAAAGAATGACATTATTAGAGATGATTTCAGCTAAACTACACTTTTATGGTGTAATCATGATGATCAGGATGATTTTGAAGACAGACAAATTAGTAAATGCTGGCATTTGAGTCTGACAAATAATTATTTACAGTTTGACTTCTTCACTATGAGCCCCTCAGTTATTGCGGTACAAAATACAAGATAATTTTATTTAGGACTTTATTTTTCATTTTACAGTAATATGACTATAAAGATATTTTAAGCTCTTAGTAAAACTATCTGTTTAATGTTATCCAATGTGTAACACATTTTCTTATAATATTTAAGCAAATCAGTGACACTAAAAAATATAACAAATAGAAAATGATTTCCCTTTTGCAGTTATTTATTAATGATTCTCATTTACTTACATTTTAGAACACAAATCAACTTCACAGTGGCTATTGATTTTACAGCATCAAATGGTGAGTATTATGACTATTCCTTGATAAAAATTATTGCCAGTTCAGTGAAAAATAAATTTTTATTTTATGAAGGTTATTTTATTCCTGTTTTTACCTACTTCTGATAGTTTTCATTTAAAACTCCTTACAATTTTCCCTTTATTTTGAACATTTCAAATAGTTCAAATATTCAGAAAACTACAAGAAGTATAACAAAATATATAACAGATTTATTAAATGTTGAAATTTTGTTTCAAATGTATTTAAAAGGTTACAAATTTTAGATAGTTATGCCCATTGTATACCTCTGCCCCATTCTTCTCCCCTTTATTCTTTCCCATACATAACAATACTTCTATACTGTGTCTAGTTATAATCCTCATTTTTATAGTAATTTTGTGTGTACTACTCTAATGTATTTGAACAATACATGTACTTTGCACAACTTGGTTAGTTTTTAGTCAATTATTTATTTTTAAAAATTACTTTTATATCTAATCCAGTGAGACGGATTGACATGTAATATTTCATGTATGAATATTAATAATTAATATAGCAAACATTTTAAGACAAAAGTTAATGGACTTCTAATTTATTTTGAACCAGCTTTGTTTCAAGCAGAAAAACCATTTGAAATCTATTATTATGTATCTTAATAACATGAACCTCATTATTTATCTTTTATAGTAGTTGTCACTAGTTTATATATGTTTACAGGTGGTCCCTGAATTATTACAGGTTGACT
This sequence comes from Pedetes capensis, assembly GCA_007922755.1. Classification (NCBI taxonomy): domain Eukaryota; kingdom Metazoa; phylum Chordata; class Mammalia; order Rodentia; family Pedetidae; genus Pedetes; species Pedetes capensis. Next base: position 20,218 of record VMDO01017279.1, on the reverse strand, counting down.
TACAATTTTTCAACTTTACAAAGATGTGAAAGCAGTACATATTCAGTAGATACTGTGCATTGAATTTTGAATTATAGTCTTTTTCTGGGCTAGTGATACGCAGTATGATATTCTGTTGTTACATTGGACAGCAGCAGTAAGCCACTGTTCCCAGTCAGCCAAGTGATCATGAGTGTAAACAACTGATACTCTATAGTATATGGAGTTGCTAAGCTGTGCTGTTGACTGTGTTAGGTGTAGTAAGTGAAGTTTTGATATACAATATGTTCAACTTATGGTGTAATTATGTAGATGTAACCCCATTGTATATAGAGGAGCCTCTGTAGCTTTTTCCTGAAAAATTGCCTATTGTGCTTATAACTATCATATAATATTCCCTTTACTTCACGTTTCTCTCACATTAATTCACATTTCACAAAATAATGGAAATTTTAGGATAGAAATCATCATAGAGAAAGCACTTAATCCAACCAGAAACTTAGATCCAGAAAAATCTTTTTACTAATAAATATATCTTAGCTTATTTGTTCTAAAGTTAGAAGAAAAGGTAATGAGACCAGACTCTAATTCAGTTTGTTTTCCAGCAGTATGACTTCAAGTTACTCATGCGTTTTATTCAGTAAAATGTAGAACATGTAAATCCAATTGTTCACTGATAATTTTAGCAGAACTAAGAGAAGCAATCATCTATTCAGTAAAAATACCCAAGCTACTGAAATTTACTTAAGAAAAAATCAGACCAGGCACGGTAGTCCCAGCAACTCAGGAGGCAGAGGCAGGAAAATGGCAGGTTCAAAGCTAGAGGCAGCCTGCGTAACTAGTGAAACCCTGTCTCAAATTAAATAAATAAATAAATGGGTTTGGGGTGCAGCTCAGTGGCAGACCATTTGCAAAGTATATGTGAGGCTTTTGGTTGAGCCCCCAGTTACTGCAAATAAATAAATAAATAAATAAATAAATAAATAAATAAAAATAAAGAAAGAAAGAAGAAGAAATAGGCAATCAGAATATACATGTAACTAGAATACCTGTAACAAGAGATTTAATTAGTGATTAAAAAAACAAACAAAAAATAACAAAATAAACACCCCTACAAGGGTATCTATCTGAACCCAGTGTCTGATAACCTCATTAGTGATGTTAACCAAACATTTAAATAAGAATTAATACAAGTTCTTCACAAGCTTTTCTAAAAGGTTGAAGAGTAGAGTATACTTCCTACTTCATTCTGTGAGGTCATTATTACTTTGATACCCAGGCCTGACAAAGACATCACAAAAAAGGGAAAAAAACTAGCCAGGAATCGTGGTACATGCCTGTAATTAGAAGACCCAATATTGTAAGATGTCCGTGTTCCTCAAAGTGATTGATAGATTCAATGTGATCTTTATCAAAATCTGAAAGACCTCTTTTAAAACAAGAAGAATCAAGAAATTTATATGGTATTTCAAGAGATTGAGAAAAGCCTAAGCTAACTTGGAAAGGAATGAAGGAGGAAGAAGATTCACATTTTCAGCTTCTAAAATTTACTACAAAGCTGCAGTAATCAAGACACTATAGTACTGGCATAAAGGTGGATATATAGGTCAATGAAATGCAATGGAGATTCCAGAAATCAACCGATATGTCTAATGAGAATTGATTTTGAGAATGATGCCAAGACAGTTCAGCAGGAGAAAGAATAGCCTTTTCAGCAAGCAGTTCTGGGACAAGAGAACTGTTGTTGTTAGGTGCCATTGAGTCAGGCCTGACTAATAGCATCCCTATATGCAGCAGAACACTCCCTGACACTGTGCCACGCCCAGCACTATGTCAGTGCTTCTTGGCTATTCACAGGGTTTTCAATGTCAGATTGTTTCAGGATTGTTTGGGGAGTAGGTTGCCAGGTCATGCTCTCCTTTTTGTGGTGCTGGGGATCAAACCCCGGGTCTTAGAGAATGCAGAGCAGCACTTTACCAACCAAGCTAAGATAGCCACATGCAAAGGAATAAAGTTAAATTCTTATCTCGAGTCATATGCAAAATTAACTCAAAATGGAGCATAGACTTCAATGTAAGAGCTAAAGGTATAAAGCTCTCAGGAGAAAACATGGGGATGTGTCTTTGTGGCCTCAGCTGTTTCACTCGGTTCTTAAATGTGACACCAAAAGCATAGGTAATAAAGTAAAAATACGTGGATTGAACTTCATAAAACTTAAAACATTTTATATTTCAAAGGACATTACCAGAAAGGGAAAATACAACCCTCCATGTGGTAGACATGGAGAAGGATATGGCAACCCACTCCCAAGGCAACCCCGAAACAATCTGCCATTAAAAACCCTCTGAGGGTCGCTATGAGTCGGACTCAACTTAACGGCACCTAACAACAACAAGTGGTAGACATAGTTGTCAAGCATACATCCCATGATCAATTTGCATCTAGAATATATAAAGAATTCTTATGTCTTAATAAAAAGACAAGCAAATATTAAAAGTAGGCAAAGGATATGAATAGACATTTCTCTAAATAAGATATACAAATGGCCAATAAACACAAAACTATTCTTGACATGCTTAGGCTTCAGAAAATAGAAATCAAACCATAAAGAGACACTGTTTCATACCCATGGCTCAATGACACGTAACAACAAGAATGCCCATAACCAGTCAGATAACAATAAGTAATGGTGAGAATTGGAGAAATCAGAATCCTCATAATATTTCTGATGTAAAATGATACAGCCACTTTGGAAATCACTTTGTGAGTTAGCTCAAATTGTTAAATTCAGAGTCACCATATGACCCAACATTTTAAATCCTAGATATATACCCAAAGGGATGGGATTTAGCTAGAGCACTGCTCTGCAGTCTCAGATCCTGAGGTCGATTCCCAGCACCGCAAAAATGGGAGAAGGACATGGCAACCCACTCCCAAGGCAATCCCGAAAAACAATCTGCTGTTGAAAACCCTATGAGGGTTGCTATGAGTTTGACACGACTTGACGGCACCTAACAACAACATATACCCAAAAGAAATGAAAACATGTGGACAGAAAAACTTGCACATGAATGCTTATATAGTTGAATAATAGCTAAGATGTAAAAACAACTCAAATGTCCATCAACTAGTAAATGGATAAATAAAATGTGGTATATCCATACAATGAGATACTATATCACAGTAAACAGGAATTAGTACTGATACATGGTACAACATAGATGAAACTTGAAATCTTGAAGCTAAATGAGACAAACTAGTCACATAGACCACATATTATATGGTTCAATTGGTATGAAATATTCAAATTAAGAAAATCAAGGACATATAGAAAAATACTACTAAGTAAAAGATAGAGAAGACTTGGATGGGAAACTTAGATGAGAAGGGGGGGAAACATAGGGGAGGGTAAGGGGTAACCTATATGAATAATGTTTATCAAATTGCATATATGAAAATTGTCACAATGAAAAGCATGTCAAAATGAATCACATTATGATGTACATTAAAAATTTCTAATAAAAAAATCAATAGAGGCAGAAAGTAGATTAGTTATTGTTTAGGTTTGGAGTAGATAAGATAGCAATAGCTAATGAGTAGAGGATTTCTTTTTGAGGAAATGAGTATGTTCTAAAATTGACTGTGGTCATGGTTGCACATATCTGTGGATATACTTTACCAAAAATCATAGAACTTTTAAATGGATAATTTGTAAGCTATGTGAATTATGTCTTAATAATCTGCAAGAAATACCCTATTCAGGTATGATTTTCTTACAAAAGCATAGTGCACATCTAAAATAAAATGAAATTTAAGTTTGATAATATTTTGGGTTTATTACAAAACCTTAATAAAACCATTATACCTAAGAAGAAAGGCAATGGAATCTGCCTAGGTTTATATTCTAGTTTTAACCAAGTATTATACTGCCTGGTTTGGAATCTGAAAGATGGGTATAATAATATTACTACCCATGTTGTACACTTGTTGTAAGGATGAGATATGAAGTAAGATGTTTAATACATGTAATTTTCTAGTTTAATTACCTGTATTAGTGAACTATTATTGCTATTAGTTGCCATCCAATTTAATCAACCTACTACAGTTTCATTTTTCATAGACATTGTTGCAGATACAGAAAAAGGACTAGCATCATAGACTCAAGGAGTTGGCAGTTAATTAATTAACTAATTGATTTAATTATTCATTCATTTTTGAGACAGAGTTTAACTGTATAGGCCAGACTATCCTGGAACTAGCTATGTAGACCAGGCTGGTCTCAAATTTGCGTCAATCATCCTGCCTCAGCCTCCTGAGTGGTGGGTTGACAGGCATGTGCCACTACTCCTGGCTTGCAGTTAATTTTTTAATTGTGGATTTTGTGGTACACAACACAGCAGCTGTAGAGTTGGAAAGAAAGGGCAATCAGGGCCAAAGTAAACCAGAAGAGTTGTTTGATACATGTGAAATGTAAACTGGAATAAGAACGTGAATTTCAGGGAAGGCTGGCAAATCAAGAAGTAGAGATGGGAGGGAAAGTGTCAGTAGTGATAAGTGAAGGGACTGTCTGGATGAAGAGGCTGGAAAGAGGCTGCATGATTAGATGGGTAGGGTATAGTTCTGCTGTACATGATTTGTTAAGACATGCTAGGATATTATTATTATTATTATTATCATTATCATTATCATTATCATTATCATTATTTTATACCCAAAGGATTGAACCTAGGGCCTCACACATACTTTGCAAGTGCTCCACCACTGAGCTGCTTCCCCAACCCCCACTTTTTTTTTTTTATTTTGGGACAGAGTCTTGCTAAGTTACACAGGCTGCCTCTGGCCTTGAACTTGGCAATTTTCCTGACTCTTCTTCCTGACTCACTGAGTTTATAGGCATGCGCACTGCACCTAGCACGAATGCTATCTTTTATTCATTTATTTATTTATTTTTAGTGAAATAGAATTATTTTCTATATTGCCACCATTGAGTAAGAATTCTTCTTGTATTCTTTTATTTGGGAGTTATGTTAAATAACCATTTAGCTCAGTAATGGTATTTGTTTTTCTGACTTAGCTCAATAATGGTATTTCTTATTTCCTGTAGACTTTTAGCCAAGTGGCAAGGTCCCTGCTTTAGAAGGAAATCTCAAAAAAATTTGCACTGGATAAATTCAAAAGGCAAAGAAGATTTTACTCAAGTTTTTAAATGCTGTGGTGAACTAGTGTGAAAGTACTAGAGGACATGAGCAGGGAGGTTTCTCTATGTAATTAGGCCATCTGTGTTTGCTAATTGGTTCTACAAGAAGAGACTGGGAGATGGGGTCCTATCTTTCTTGATGATTATATTTCAAAGAAATGACTCCTGGATCCTCTCTGAGAAAGATATTTCTTAACTGTAGAGTTTTCCATCAGAAAATGAATTTACAATTGCAAGTTTTCTAAAGAAAAGCAAGGTCAGGGGCCCAGAGTCAAGATGAAACTTTTCTTTCAGTTGAGTACATGCTGGTAGAAGATACTTCTGTAGAAATTTTGTCATGTGGAACCAGCAGGTGAATCCTTGTATCCCTTTGGAAATATAAACACATTTATTCGCTGAATTATTTTTAGGACAAAACTTTTCTGGTTTAATTACCTGTATTAACCGAGGAGAGATCAGTCTTTTATTTTGTGTGTGTCTGGTTCTCAAGTGCTTATTCTTATTTTTTTCCCTTATCCGAAAAAAAACTATGCCCTGAGGCTTTCCTTCTTAGGCAATGTTTTAATGTAGAATTGAGCTTTATGTGCTATTATTAACTTTCCATTTTCACTTAAGAAGTTAAATGGACTTTCAGGCTGCCTTTGTGCTGGTAATTAAGGTAACTAGATGTGAATTTCAATGTGTTTGAGTAGTACCACATACATTACATTCTGTCTGAATTTCCTCTCTCTTCAAATGCAACATCTGACATAGAATAAGCATTTTAGAAATATAGAATCTTGGGGATGACCCTGACAATGACAACAGTAATAGTTAAGCTCACAGTTCTGTGGTGCTTATTTTTAATCACTTTCAAACACAAAATCTCATTTTGCCTTCCTGGTAAACACTCTGGTAGATAGGATTTATTTTACAGATGCTGTACAGAGGCAAATGATAAGTCATGACTCTGAGCCTTTAGCTCTTAGCTTAATGTCTAGTTAAAAAGTTTTTCCAATCCAGATATCTAATCAGCTTGACTTTGAAAATCAGTATGCTCTCTCTTTTTAAGTGATAAATTGGGATATTTCTCAAATATTCAATTTATATTTGTAATGCAGCTTTAGGGAAACCTCATAATTATTGAAGCCCATTAAATCAGTTGAGTCTTCTGACTGTAAACATAAGAATTTCAGGTTAGCACACCTTTTTTTTTAAAAGTAAAGGTCATAATAAAATAAAATTGACAAAAGTACTTCTATACTTCTAGAATGGGAGCTCAAAAGTCACCTATAGCATTGATGATAAGGAATACTTTCTGAAAAAATTCTGCATATGATCTCGTATTTCTTTGAGAAACTTTCTCGATGTCTGATATATTGTAATTAATATATGTTAATATACATCTCAAAAGAAGTTATAGATGCACTATGGATATAGGCAGAAAATTGTAATTTTGAATATTTTATTCTGAAATAGATGTCAAAAACAATGTTGTTAAATTTTTCCTTCTCTTAATTGCTTATGTTTGCAATACATCTTCTGTGTCAGGCAATCCTGCCCAGCCTACTTCTCTCCACTACATGAATCCTTACCAACTGAATGCCTATGGTATGGCACTGAAAGCAGTGGGAGAAATTGTTCAGGACTACGACAGTGATAAGATGTTCCCAGCTCTTGGTTTTGGGGCAAAACTGCCTCCAGATGGAAGGATATCTCATGAATTTGCTTTGGTAAGAATATATCAGAAGGATTTTCTATTTTGAGTAAGTCAATATGTTGGATATTTTAATATTGATTTTCTGCATATTCTTTACTCATCGGTGTAGCAACCTTTATGGCCATACACTGTGCTCACTCTTGGTAAATAATTGACTTAGGAGAATGATCTTAGTGGAAAAAAGACAGTTTAACCAGATTATCAATATCTACCTAAAGTACATCTGATTTATAAGTAGTAGGTCCCTTCTGGTTATCCATTGCCACATAACAAACATCCCTAAAATTTAGAGGTATAAAACAGCATAATTCAGGTGAGCACTGTGGCTCCCGTGCCTGTAATCCCAGCAACTCGGGAGGCTGAAGCAGAGGATCACGAGTCCAAGTTTAGAGGCAATCTGCACTATTTAGCAAGATCTTGTCTCAAAATAAAAAAATAAAAAGGGGTAAGGAGCTTCACGCATGCCACGCAAGAACTCCATCACTAAGCCACAGCTCTATTCCCCTCTATTTATTATTTTTTGTTTTGAGACATTGTCTCACTAAACTACATGGGCTGCCTCTGGCCTCAAACCTGCAATCTTTCTGCCTCAGCTTCTGTGGATTAGTTGGGATTACAGACGGGTCTACAGTCCCTGCCATCTCTCTTCTCTTTTTTATGTATAGCCTGTCTATCTGGTTATCATGAGCTTCATCCTAGTACAGTGGTCTCATGGTAGTCAGATTTTCTACATAGCAGCCAGCTTTCCCTGGGTATTCTGAAGTCTAAGGCAGAAACTCCATGGCCCTTTGTAGTGTAGGCTTAGAAGTCCCAGAATGTTTTTTCTGGCACATTTTATTGGTTAAATAAATTACTAAGGGCAGCCTAGCTTCAAAGTAGGGGAGTTAATTTTCAGCTCTCAATGGAGTGATGTGTGGCTATCAATCCACCATCTTTCTTGATGCCTAAGAAAAGGAATGACTGTATTAAACTAAAGGAAGTTTAGTAATTTTCCTTCCAAATATTTCTTTTCATCCTTGTGGGTGATATTTTTTCCTTACTCTTGCCCTATAATTCTCTCTCTTTTTGCTTTTCCTATCTCCAAATTCATTCCATGTAACCAAACCAATCCAGATACCTACTGCTAAGGAAGGATTTTTAAAAAAAATATTATTTGCACCTTAATCTGTTCTTTGAATTCAATCTAAATTCTTAGGATAGAGATTGCTATGGTTTGAATGTGTCCTCCCAAAAATTCTGTTGCTGCCAATGTGATAACAGTAAGATGCAGGGCCTTTAAGAAGTGATTAGGCTGTGAAGACTTCTCCCTCATGAGTAGGATTAAGACTCATATAGAAGAGACTTCAGGTAACATTTGGTCGCTTGCTCATCTGCCTTCCATCACATGAGGACCCAGCATTCTTCCCATTTGGAGGATGTCACCCTTTTTGGACAACTGAACCTGATAGAGCCTTGATCTTAGATTTCCTGCTGTCTAGATCTGTGAGAAATGCATTTTTATTGTTTATAAATTACCCAGTCTCGGGTGTGCTGTTGTAGCAGCACAAGATGAAAAGTTCATACCTCTTTAAATCTATGCAAAATAGTCTCCCAAATTGATGATGCTTTCACCAATAATTATGTCAATGATGATGATAATGTCTGAATTTTAGTATTACTTTTAACTGTTTTCAAAACGCTGTTGTTTTCTTGGGTGAGTAAGATATACCAGGGTTAAGTGGTCTTCAGTGAGATAGTATTTGAGTTGATACTAAATAATTACTGAGTATCAAAATACATACTTTATACTCATCATTTTATATAATCTTCATAAAATTTCTGTATGGTAGATATATTATGACAGACACATTATACCACTGACATTGACTATGGTGAAGAAAAATATGCCTAGGAGTTGTATAACTCAGCTCAGCGGCTGGAAAACTGGCCAGAATTCCAAGGGACAGAACTCAAACTCAGATCAGTCTTATTTTAGAATATGTGCTCTTAACCACTATTCAACTATATATTACAAAATTGTCTATAATTCTACCACTGCGATACATGCTTTATTTTTACAGAAGCTTTTATATGAATAGGTTTCATATATTTCACAAAGTATTTTTGCATTTTTATTTCTATACTTATTCTTAATTTTCTATTCTGTCACCCACACAATTTTAGGGCAGGTTGCTGAAGGGTTTAATTCTTTCTTCCATGAAATGGCCCACATGTCACACTCCCAGTGTCATAAAAATGAGTATCTGTTGGGATTTTGTTGTGTCTTAGAGCATTAAAATCTCCCAGAAACTTACAAAGCCATGAAAATCACTCATGTGATCCTAAATCTTAAGTGCCTCAGGAAAAAGGTCATGAGCTATTCTAAAGCGTAGGAAAAAGAATGATTGTGTTAAACTAAATGATGTTTGTTATTGTTGTTGGGTGCCATCAAGTTGAGTCTGGCTCATAGGGACCCTCACAGGGTTTTCAATAGCTGGCTGTTTCAGGATTGCTTTGGGAGTGGATTGACACATCCTTCTTTAGTGAGTGCTGAAGACCGGGGATGGAACCTGGGTCCTCAGAGAGTGTGGAGCAGCACTCTACGAACTGAGCTAAACCCCATCCCCAAACGAGGTTTATGAATTTTCATTCTACACAATTCTTCTCACCCTTGTGCATAATTTTCTTGGTCTTTTTCTCTCTCCCTCTACTTTTCTCTTTTTTTGATTTTTTTTTTTCTGTCTCTACATTCATTCCTTGTAGATAAACCTATACAAACATCTACTACTATGTTGTTATTGTTGTTAGGTGCCATCCAGTCGTTTCCAACCCATAGCAACCCTCACAGGGTTTTCAATGGCTGACTGTTCCAAGATTGCCTCAGTAGTGGATTGCCATGTCTTTCTCCCACTTTTGGGGTGCTGAGAATTGAACTCGAGACTTCAGAGACTGTAGAGCAGCACTCTACCAACTGAGCTAAATCCCAGCCCTTCTACTTCTAAGGAAGAACTTTTTATTATTTGAACCTTAAAGTCTTTGAACTCAATTTAAAATTTGTAAAATAGAGATCATATCCCTTGAAATCTTGAAAAATAGTTTCCCAAATTGATGAGGAACCATGACTGTGTTGATTATGATAATATTATCTACAGCCATACTGCCCTGGCACCCAATCTTGTCTGACCTTATGAGCTAAGCTGGATTGGGCCTGGTTAGTACTTGGATGGGAGACTGGCCTGGGAATACTGGGTGCTGTAAGTATGGGAGAAGGTCCTGGCAGCCCAGTCCCTAAACTGTCAGCCATTGAAAACCCTATGAATAGCAGAGAAGAACTGCTAGACACTGCCGGGTAGTATTTCATCTTTTGTACATAGGATCTCTATGAGTCCGACTCAACCCAAGGGCACTTAACAACAACAACGATGATGATACTACCTTGTTTTTTTTCAAAGCACTGTTGTTTTCTTGGATAAGTAAGAAAAATAAAATTAAGTAGGATTAAGTAGGTCTTCACTGAGATAACAGTGACTCAGTGCCTACTAAAGTAGTTTGCTCACCTTATCCTAAATCACTGCCATGTAGGGATATAAGTACCCAAAATGGCAGATACAAATATCTTTGTCCCATATCAATCTAACAATGAATGAACTACCTAATATAAGCAAATCTTCATACTTCCATGGTAAGAACATTTGCTCTTCTTACATATTCACTGCTTCTGTCTCACCAAATTCAAATAATTTTTCAGATATCAACGGATGGATATTTGAAAATTTAATAATCCCTAATGAGTGAGTTTTGGCTAGCACAGATGTTGAAACAGAGCTTTAATTTATCAAGAGGATCTGGTTTAAACTCAGCCTTTCATGTTAGTACAAGGATAGACACCATGGGAAAAGAAAAGGGAATGGAAAAGGAAAGAATTTCCTTCCACTTTAGCACTTTGGGTTTTAAAAAGAATGAGTCATTGATCTCTCTTTATAGTTTCTGATGACTCCTTCTAGGGCTATACTGGAAATATAAGCATGTGGGGCTCTAGAAGAGCATTTCTAATGGGCAGGTGGCTAGTGGCCCTTTAAAGAAAGTCTTCCACATTGATCAAAAGAGAAATACTACATCTGTCCAAGTGATAGCTCCTTTTAAATATTTAAAAGCCCTTGCATACTTTTCACTTATTTTAGCATTTATAAAAATCTGCAGAAAACAAAGGGAAGGAAAAATAGAATAGAGATGCATATCCTGTCCCCTGTAGCTTTATCTGGTATGATTATCGTTTTGAATTCAGTTCTTTATGCTTTTACAAGTTAATCTTCATTGTTTTATAAATGAAAAAGGTATTAATTAAAAGATAATTATAAAATAAACCATCCATTAACCTCTTCATTAATAAACAACAAAATTATGTGTGCTTATTTCCAAAAATGTCCAGTTTTACTTTTATGCCAGAGCTACACATAAACTCATTCTGATTGGTTTTAACAAGGAAAAATTGATCCCCTAAATAATTATGTCAAGAAATTGTGGAGTTTTTTCAATAATGGGGATGTTAAACCCCAGGCCTTTATGCATACCTTGCAATTGCTCTACCACCAGGCTGTAACCCCTGCCCATTTTTAATTTTTTTTATATTTAGTCACTAAGTCACACAGGCTGCCTCTGGCCTCAAACCTATGATCTTCCTGCCTCTGCCTCCCAAGTCACTGGGATTACAGGCGTGTACCACTATACCTAGCTAAGAAATTAATCTTTAAACTGACGTAAAAATCCTTTTATAACTTCTTATAGTTTTGTCACTAAGTGGAAAAATCTCATTTCGATTGCTGGAAAATATTTTTAAAATCCTGACATAATACAGAGCATATGTTAAAAAAAAGATAGGATTTTGTGTTATGTTCTAATCATCCCAGGCATTTGAAGAAACCTTCCAGCAACTAATTATAGTATTAGGACTAATTCAGAAATGATGACCTTGTTTCAATTTCAGTTCCAGAAGAATAAAGGAAATAGTTTCATAGAAATATAAACCCCCAGTCAAAATGTTAAAATGCTGATCAAAAGGAAGCTCAGAACTATCCTACTTTATAACTGTTCCCTTAAGGCAGGTATATAATACATTTTATATGCCCAAAATCAGTAATGAGTTTTAATTTTAATTAGCTTCATATCTTATTGAGGGAAAAGAACACCATAAAATCTTATTTAAAGGAAGGTTTAAATAGGTCAGCTCAGATTAACATCAAAACCAACATTAGCCACTTTGTGCTAAATGTTAAACTTTTACATTTTAATTTCAGCAAAATTCATGTAGCCAATTTTATAATGCAAAAGATATTTTATTATTTTTATGTTTTAAAATATTATTAAGGGTTAAATTATAAAAATGTTTGTAAAAAAAGATAAAACTATGAGGAAAAAATGGGTATAAATCCCTCTCACAATTGAAGTAGTAATTGGTAACATCTGGCTCTGTTTCAGGAACTCCAGCCTTGAAATGATGTAATGACATAAAGGTAGTTAAGAGATAAAGCCCCGGAGTTAGACAGGCGCAATCCAAATCTTGGATCAGGCTAACTAAGCTCTCAGTGCTGGGTTTCATTATTTGTAAAGTGAAGATAATGATGCTACCTCCTTTTTTAGAGTTGTTATGTAATATATGTAAATAGTCTAGTATAGAATTTTTAAAAATCTACTTATAAATTGTGATTACTTAGGTAAGAACATGAGTGCTAGAATTATTACTATGTTTATATGTAGTTACTGTCACAATTGTTTCAAATATACCTATAATATTTTCGGTACATGCCCACCCCCTCCAAAGGTGGATCCTAGTTCTCCTTTCCTTTAGTGTGGATTATACTTAGTACATCATCCTAACAACTAAATTAAAGAAGAAGTAATAATATGCAACTTCTGCAAATAGCTCACTCAAGGCGTTGGGGCTCGATCCTCACCCTTTCTTTTGGATTGCTCGCTCTGGGGGATGTTAGCTGCTGTGATGTGAGGAGCAGCCCTACGGACCTCCATTTGTCCTCTTACCAATAGCCACAAACTGAGTCTCCTCCAGCCTCCACTGACCTTTCAGATCCCTGCAGCCCATATCAGCATGTGGACTGCAACCTCCTGAGAGATCCTGCTCCAGAACCACCCAGCTAAGCTGTTCCCAGTCACCTCAAAATGCATGAGACAATAAATTGTCTTATGTGACCTTGCAAATGGGTATAACTTGGGGGGTGGCTTGTTATGTAATAATAGATAACTAATATGCTGTCTTATTTCATATTATTTGTGGCATCTGGCCTAGAAGAATTAAACCTAATAATGTCAGAGCATGGGAGATACAAAAAAGGAAGGATGAAATGTCCATGTGGGCTTGTCCCCAAAATATGAACTCATAAGCAGCAAGCTCCATTTCCTCTGAACAACGTGGATGTTTCTTTGATTTTTTTTACCTTTTATCTTGTCCTGATGTTTCTCATTCCAAATGATATTACCTCTGACCTCTTCTCTAGTTGGAGTTATCAGCTGTGGCCTGAAAAATGTGTATGTGGCATATATTTTCCTTTTTTGCTTCTTTCAAGTCAAACTGTTTGAATTGATAACATTCTTTTTCTGGTTTTAATACAGGCTCAGTGTCCATATTAAATTGCAAAAAATGTAGAATAGGTTAAATAATGAAGTGAAAACTATCATTTATCTAACCACCCAGAAGCAAATACTTTTAATAGTTTGGGTTTTTTCTTTTCAGAATTTTTATGTGTTCAACTCTACATCTACACAAACTTCTGTGTAATTAAGACTATTAATTTAGGAATATGTGATATTTAGCTTCTCTGAAGACTGTTTTAAATTCAGTTCATCCCTTTTTCAAAGAATATTTTGCCTTACATTATCATATTGTGATCTGTATAATATAATCTTTTGTTGACAGGCTAATGTGTTAGTATTTTTGCTATTATAAATCTATAAATGAGATAAATGATAAAATCAATATTTTATGCATGTCAGCATATATTACTCTTTTTTTTTGATCTTCACAGAGACTAATAATTTTTTACTTTTTTTTCTTTTTTGCCTATAATGTTCCACAAGAATGGCAACCCTCAAAATCCCTACTGTGATGGCATTGAAGGGGTCATGGAGGCTTATTATAGAAGTCTGAAATCTGTACAATTGTATGGACCAACCAACTTTGCTCCTGTAATTAATCATGTAGCAAGGTAAGTAGAGTGTATATATGGTTTTTATTCTAGTGTACTATACCACCGTGAAACTCTTACGTTACTGCTAGCATGACTCCATGGATCAAAGTTTTTTTCTTCTAATTTATCTCTAAGAAAGGGAATATAAAGATATTTGATAGAGTCTCCAGCAAGCTATAATGGTCCTTTGTTGAGAATTTTACATCAAAATGTCAAGTAAAAAAATATACACTGGGTTATATTAGGACTTTTCTTTTTCAACAAAGGGAAATGTTTTCTTTGCAAAAGCATCCATGAGAGCAGTAACAAGATGGTGATCCCAACTGTGTAAATCATTCATATCCAATGTCACATTCTGTAGAAGCAAAGAAATAATGAGACTGAATGCCATTAAGGCAACTTTTAAAGCTTTATGTGATATATAGGGCATATTATTTTAACCTCTCTGAAATTAATATAGTAGCTAATTTTATAAATTCCCAGAACTCTGTCTGTATATAGTACATAGTACTGAGATCAGGTAATTGCTATGACTCCAACAAGTTCTGGAGACAGTATTAAAATGTAAAGATTCATTTTGACTTATTTTTTTATTAGTGCATAAATTAATTAGGCATCTCTTTCCAACTCTCTAAAATGTTTGGCTTGAGCAATTGCAAATCCTTATTTTGAGATAATCAAGAAAGTGTAGCTTTCATATCCTTTGAAATATGTAGCAAGAACTTGAAAAAACTGCTGCATTCTGCTCAGTTTATCAGTGTACAAAGGCAGTGTGGCACCCAGTTCTCTGATGGTTCTGGTATTTTACCATCTTCCCTATTGGACATGGGCAGCAGCTTAAACATGCTCCACTTTCTGTTCTGGGACATGGGCAAAACGCTTAAATGCCCCTGTGCCCGGGCTAACCTCAGTGGACCTCCCCTGGCGAACTCCACTTCAGGATGACAGTGATGTACTGAGGACCATTCTCTGAGTGTGACCCTTTGGCTTGCATTTTTCAAGTATTTTCATCTGTAATCTGTATTAAAATGTGAATTTTACATCTCAACCCCATACAGACACAACGAAAAACAAAAAGGTTATTTATGAAGTAATATTTATTCATACCTCATATTTTCTCTGTTTCAATGGTATGCTATTCCTTTCTGTTCCTATTTCAGATTTTGACCCACAAAATTGATTTCATAATCCACTAATAGGTCACTACCTGTAATTTGAAGAACATTTCCTACCTTAAAAACTCGCCTATACAAGAAACATCACGTATACTATATTTTCCTAGTTCATTGATTGCTGTCAAATAAAGCAGGGTCAAAATCTTATTAATGCAAGATAAATTTTAACTGATTCTCTTACACTGCCATACAGATGATTTTTTATTAAAATGTAAGAAAAATAATGACTTATTTTGTGTGAATTATATTAGTTATTATATATGTGCTCATTATTATTTGCAAATTAATTTTGTACTGTTTGTCCTGGTACATCTCTATTATAAAAGTTAAATTATAGCTAGAAAATGTCTGGATGCATTTCTATGTACTATTTAAAACTGCTGGCTCACTGGGTGTGGTGGCACTTGCCTATAATTCCAGCAACTCAGGAGGCTAAGGCAGGAGGATTGCAAGTTCAAAGCTAGAGGCAGCCTGTCTCAAGATAAAAAATGAGACTAGAGATGCAGCTCAGTGATAGAGCGCTTGTGAAGTATGTGTGAGGCCCTGGGTTCAATCCTTCCCAATACCACAAAAAACAAAAACAAAAAACTAATGGCTCTACAGTGTTCTATTGCCATTTTTTTTTTTTTTTATGTTTTGCCCAGATTTTTTTTAGAATTCTCAAATAGAGAAGTATCTGGTAGCTAAAATTTCAGACTCTTTGAAGATAAGCCATGATCTAATAATTACTGTTATTTTAAATGAAAGGAAATAAGAAAAATAGTAAAACATGTTTTTTATGAGATGTGTTCTCTTTCCAATACAATAAGTTCTATGTATCCATCTTTTAATTTTATTTCTAAACTTTTATTAAGATAGTTTCTGTCTCATGCAAAATTATCACCCAAAAACTTTATCAACTAAAAGGCAAGACACTCTTTGTTTCTATATCAAAAAGTGCCATAGTTAAAATGTGTGTGACCTCTGTTTATGTAAAATTTCTTGTGTGTTTAATCACTCATGAATACATTTTGGCATTATTTAGCACCATGCCTATCATATAGACATTTCAACAAATGCCTACTAAATGAATTCTGATATGCTGTTATAATTAGAACTTATTTTTAGCTAACTCAAAACAAATATATATCCATTTGCTTGACTTTTTTGGTCCTTCAAGAGTGTTTCCTATGAATAGAAGCTTAGTTCTTTATTATCATTTTCTACAAGTGCTTTGAAGGATGCTAGTATTTTTAAGAATGATGATTTTAAGTACATGTTCATTAAGATTGATCCCTATGTAATAAGACTACTGGCTTTTGAGATAATATTAATGGGTTGACAACAAGTGAAACAGATAAAACTCAAGGCATCAAATTTGTGACCTTTGAAGATTTTGTGTGTGTTTCTGCGGCTTTGCAACCCCATGCTTCCGATTTTTCTTGCTTTCCCAATCCTCTTTTCTCAGAGCTGTCCAGGGGCCATTTTGAATGACTTAAAAATCCTACTCAATATCTATTAATGCCTTGTCACAAATTTAAGTACAAACACTCCAGCTTGACATTCAGGAATTCCAGTATCCATCTACAACTCATGTGTCCAACCTTATTCCCTTGACCTTGTTCCAGATATGCTGTATTTCAGTCACACAAAACCTTTACTTCTCCTGCCTATGCTGTCATTCCATATATATGTTTATCACAACACTAATTTAATCCTACTCTGTTGCTACATGTAGGTCTTTTTCACACTCAGGTGATGGATCATTTATTGTGATTTAATTATGTATATACGCTGACAAAAAGTGGATATATATCTTGGGATGAAAGCTTTACATTTTTTGTTTTAAGAAAGCATTATATGCTTGTTGATGCTAGCATTCACTTGATTAATGCCATCATGTCATACTACACATTGATACCATAATTCAATTCAACTTCAAAAAACAATACATAAATAATATCTCTTAAAATGTGTATACATTTTTGGCATCCCTATAATAAAAGTACAGTGTTTTGCATATACTGAAAAATCTGTATCTATTCAAGTTATCCAAATACCATTTTAAATAGAAGATTATAATTGGAAAGTAAACACACTTTTTCTTTTTCCTGTACTGGGGGTTTGAACCGAGGGCCTCATGCATACTTATGCATACTAGGCATGTGCTCTATCACTGAGCTTCAGACCCAGCCTGTTTCTCATTTTTCAGTTTTGAGACAGGGTCTTCCTAACTTGTGTAGGATACCTCTAGTCTCAAAATTGTGGTCCTCCTGCATCAGCCTCCTGAGTAGCTAAGATTACAGGTGTGTGTCAGGGAGCCTGGAAGAAAGTAAAGAAACATTTAAATGATAATGCTTAGTCAGTCTTAATCATGTGTGACAAATGCGATTGTGATTGATACCTACTATATCAGGATTCTCTGAGAAACAGAACCAATGGAAGATATATAGAAATAGAAGTAGATATATATCAAAAAATATTTTAAGGAATTAGGCCAGATAGTTGTAGGGGCTTGCAGGTATGAAATTTGCAGGACAGGCAGTTTGGAAACTCTAGTAGGGTTTTTTATTGCAGTCCAAATTCCTTTTTTCCAGTAAATACATTTTTGCTCTTAACATTTTCATCTAATTAAATAATTTTCTCTTAATTAAAGTCATTTGGTTGTATATGATAGTCACAAACTGCCTTCACAGCAATATCTAGATTGTTATTGTTCTTGTTAGGTGCCATGGAGTCGAGTCCGATTCATAGAGAGACCCTATGTACAGCAGACAGAACACTCCCTGTTTCTGGGCCAGGAACATGATCTTATTTATGTTTAAGACCATTGTTGCAGATACTGTGTCAGTCCATCTGGTGAAGGGTTTTCCTTTTTTTCATTGACCTGCCACTCTCCCAAACATGATGTCTTTCTCCAGAGATTGATCTCTCCTGACTACATTTTTGAAATATGTAAGATGCAGTCTGGCCATTCTTGCTTCCAAAGAGCACTCTGGTTGCACTTCTTCTAGGACAGATTTGTTGGTTCTTTTGGCAGTCCATGGTATATTCAATAACTGTCTCCAGCACCACAATTCAAAAGCATCAATTCTTTTCCTGTCTCCCTTGTTTCAATGTCCAGCTTTCACAACCATGTGATGCGACTGAAAATGCCATGGCATGAGTCAGGTGCACCTTCATCTTCAATGTAATGTCTTTACTTTTCAATACTCTAAAGAGATCTATTGCCACAGCTTTCCCCAAAGCAATGTGTCTTTTGACTTCTTGACTGCTGCTTCCATGGGTGTTGATTATAGAGCCAAGCAAAGCAAAACAATGGACAACCTCAATCTTTTCTCCATTTATTGTGAAGTTGCATACTGATCCAGTTGTAAGGATTTTTGTTTTGTTGCTATTCAGTTACAATGTATACTGAAAGCTATGATCTTTGATCTTCATCAGTAAATGTTTTAAATCCTCTCCACTTTCAGCAAGCAGAGTTGTGTCATCTGCATAAGGCAGGTTGTTAATGAATCTTTCTCCAATCTTGATGCCGCATTCTTCCTCATAAAGTCCAGCTTCCCGGTTTATTTGCTCAGCATAGATATTGAAGAGATATGGAAAGTATACAGCCCTAATGTACACCTTTCTCAACTTTAAGCCAGGCAGTGTTTCCTTGTTCTGTTCAGACAACTGCCTCCTGGTTCACATACAGATTCCTCATGAGCACAATTAGGTGTTCTAGTATTCCCATTTTCCAAAGTGTTATCCATAATTTGTTATGATCCACACAATCAAATGCTTTTGCATAGTCAATAAAACATAGATAGACATCTTTCTGATATTCTCTGCTTTCAGCTAATATCCACCTGACATCAGCAATGATGTCCCTGGTTCCCCGCCCTCTTCTGAATCCCGCTTGATTTTCCGGTAATTCCCTGTCTATATACTGCTGCAGTCGCTTCTGAATAATCTTCAGTAGAATTTCGCTGGTATGTGATATTAATGATATTGTCTGATAGTTTGCACATTCAGTTGGATCCCCTTTTTTGAGAATAGGCACAAATATGGATCTCTTCCAGTCAGTTGGCCAAGTAGCTGTTTTCCAAATCTGTTGGCATAAACATGTTAACACCTCCAGTGCTGCATCTGTTTGTTCAAACATCTCTATTGGTATCCCATCAATTCCTGGAGCCTTGTGTTTCGCCAGTTCTTTCAAGGCAGCTTCCACTTTGTCCTTCAACATCATTGGTTCCTCTTGGTATGCAACCTCTTGGAATGGTTGGTCATCTACCAATTCTTTTTTGTATAATGACTCTGTGTATTCCTTCCACCTTATTTTGATGTTTCCTGCATCATTTAATATTTTCCCTGTAGAATCTTTCATTATTGCCATTTGAGGCTTAAATTTTTTCTTCACTTCCTTAAACTTGGGAAACACATAGTATGTTCTTCCCTTTTGGTTTTCTGCCTCCAGCTTTTTGCACATGTCATTATAATATTTGTTTTTGTCTTCTCGAGCTGCCTTTTGAAATCTTCTGTTTAGTTCCTGAACTTCATCATATCTTCCTTTTACTTAGCTGCTTGGATGTTCAAGGGCAAGGTCCGGTGTCTCTTTTGACATGTAATATGGTCTTCTCTTTTTTTCTTGTCTTTTTAAGAACTTTTTGCTTCCTTCTTGAATGATATCTTTTATGTCATGCCACAACTCATCTGGTCTCCTATCATTTGCGTCGAATGAATTAAACCTGTTCTTGAGGTAGAATATACTCAAAGTCATACCTTGGCTCTTGTACACTTGTTCTAATTTTCTTGAATTTCAGTTTGTACTTGCATATGGGAGGTTGATGGTCTGATCCAAAGTCAGTGCCTGTTCTTGTTCTGACATTTGATATAGAGCTTTTCCATCATCTGTTTCCACATATGTAGCCAATTTGATTCCTGTGTGTTCCATCAGGTGAAGTCCATGTGTTGTTGTTGTTGTTGTTGTTGTTGTTAGGTGCCGTCGAGTTGGTATCCGACTCATAGC